>VHZZ01006117.1:15648-27374 GCA_009801015.1 Silene noctiflora
TTAAGAGATCCATATAAGGTCTTAAGCAAGCATCAAGGAGTTGGAACCATCGATTCGATCATGTTATTAAACAAAATGGTTTTACTCGAAGTGTCAAGGAACCTTGTTTATACATGAAGTTTAGTGGGAGTAAGGTGGTCTTCCTAATATTGCATGTAGATGACATACTTCTCATCGGAAATGACATTCCTATGCTAACTTCCGTTAAGGAATGACTTGGGAGACATTTTCAAATGAAAGATTTGGGCGAGGCGCAACGAATACTTCGTATCCAGATCTATAGGGATAGATCTAAAAGGATTTTAACGTTAAGTCAAGAGAATTATATAGATAAGATAATTCACCGTTTCAATATGAAAAACTCTAAGAGAGGTTTTCTACCTATGGGTAGTGGGATCACTTTGAGCAAGTCACAGTGTCCTACCGAACCCAAAGACATTGAATGAATGAAATCGATTCCTTATGCTTCAGCTATTGGATCAATTATGTACGCTATGATTTGTACTCGCCCAGATGTCTCGTATCCTTTAAGTATGACGAGTAGTTACCAAAACAACCCAGGAAAATGTCACTGGAATGTCGTCAAGAATATCGTTAAGTACTTGAGAAGGACTAAGGATTCACTATTGGTGTTTGGAGAAGATTCTGAGTTGTGTGTAAGGGGTTACACAGACGCCAATTTCCATACAGATAGGGATGATTTGAAATCCCAGACTGGTTTTGTCTTTTTGATGAACGAAGGAGCTATAAGCTGGAGAAGCTTTACGGAGTCGGTGATTGCGACTTCTACAACGAAAGCCGAGTGCGTTTCAGCGTCCGAAGCTACTAAAGAGGCTGTTTGGATTCAACAGTTTTTGGAGGGACTAAGAGTAGTTTCGACTGCCGATCCTATCACTATTTATTGTGATAACAGCGGGGCCATTTTTCAAGCAAAAGAGCCCAAGTCAAGCAATAAGTCTAAAAACGTACTTAGAAAGTATCATGTAATAAGAGACTACTTTGATAGGAAGGAAATAACAATTTGTAAGGTTGGGACAGATGACAATATTTCTGATCCCTTAACCAAACCATTATCGCAACCTAAGGACGAGGGTCATGTCATTTCTATGGGATTGAAACGCGTGCCTGGATTCTTTTAGATTATTTGATATGTAATAATTAGATATTGTATTAATTATTTCATATATGATAATCGCATTTATCGTTTGAGTTTTATTTTAAACTCTATTTTTCAGTTCCTTTTGAATTGATTTTTTTATATAATACATTGTTTTATCCGAATAGGTTGTTGAGACAACGTTGAACCCTATTTAAGTGAACCAAAATAACATTGTATTTTTTTTCCTAGTTGCTTAGTAAGGTGACGTCTTAGAGCAATTAGATTGTATGTCGATTGATGACGAGTTCGACTGCCATAGAGTTAATGTAATGACTAGTCGATTACATAGGCAGACTGTGGAGACACTCTGTCGGACTATGACCATCCATATAATTCTTTTGCTTTATAGCCTGGTCGTGGCAAGAGTTTATATGATATTCCATTTTGAGTCAGTTCTTTTGACTAGCGACTATTTGTCTAAGTCGGCACAGTTTCCGATTGCCTTTGAGTTTTGTCCTAGGTCGCGCTGTAATAGGAGACCGATGGACATCTTCTGGGTCATGGTGATCTGTGATTTGACGAAGAAAATAGGTCAATAGGAATTTTCCACCCTCGTCAGGGTATATACATCTCAGGGCCACTCGAGGAGTAGTGACTGGAAATGTGTGGCCGCGCTCGGAAAGAGATCTACGGTAGATTTTTCCGATCAATCAGTTACTCTCMCGATCGAGGAAACCACTCACGATACGTCGGACAAGAGACAAGTGCAAGTACGGCCTGTAAGACACCTTGCATTGAGTGAGAGATATAACGGACAAGAGAATTGGTAGCGCACAACTTGTGTCGGACAAGTGGGAGATTGTTGGAGTAAGTGTCCTCCACAATAGTGCGTGAATATAATAAATCTTATAAATGGAATATATTCAGGATTATTTATTTATAGTCAATTGATCAACGTATATCGTTAACGCTCAGCTTACTAGAGTTTGACGTTACTGTCGTTTAACAGCGGTGATCAACTGATCCCTTTTGGTCACACCTATAGGATGAAATACAAATGGAAAACTAATTAATTATATTTGATATTGTTTAATTAGTCCCTTATATTTATGTGAGTTAATAATGAGTTAGGAACTCAAGTAATTCAATTATATGATAATTGAYTGATAAATTTTATGTCTTATTGTAATATGATTAAATAARATTTTATTTAGTAATTAAATKTTAATTTACTWRATTTAKTCGAGGTTTTGCATTTASTTTGAGGTAGAGGTAATTAGTTATTTATATTTACAAAGAGTTGTAAATTTAACTAACTARAAATTATGGGAHCYACTATATATTGATATAGTGGTAAAATATTACTTAAAAGGTTAAGTGTATATATTATTTTATTAATTATTATATTTATTTGTTAAATGATTATATTAATAATTAATTATGTAAGATAATTGATCACATGACTTAAAAGCATTTGCGTGACAAATGTCAAAAACAAAATGGACCCATAAAGCTACATAGAAACCGGTTTTATGTAGTATACTACACTCCTTATGCTTTTGTCTTTTAGCTATTGGAAAGATGCTCAAGACATCATGATGATAGCTAGTATGACAAGCCTACATTCTAACTATTGACATGCAAATAAAATAAGCATAAAATAAGCTAGTATGACAAGCCGGTTGGTTTGGCTCTTATAGAGAGCAATTTGTTGCTCATTTTTCCACTACTACTCTTGCTAATTATTGTGCATGCAAAACCTCTCAAAACTCACATACATACTAATATTCACCAACTATTACTAGAGTAAGTTATATTATTAATATTAGTATTATTAAGGGAATTCTACTAGTAATATCTAGTTAATATTAGTAGTAGTATTTGGACAACATCTTGGGTGCAACTCAAAGGAGGGCTTCTAATTTGGAGTCTTGGAGGATCATCCAAATTGATTAAGCTAAAGAACAATAAGAAAGGTGTTCTTATTGTGCCCTAAATACCATTTTCATACCAATGTAATGAATTTGATTTCTTCTCTTATCTTGTCTTTATTTTAACATGCATGTCACATAGATCACTTAACTAAATTAATGAAATTATTTAGAACACTAATTAAACGTATCTAATTAGTAATCATGTACTTTCATAGATAACATTCCAATCTTTATTTGATTAACTTAGCTAAACCCTCGAATCAAAACAATTAGTAATCACCTTGCTCCTTGTGGTTCGACCCTTAAAAGTGCGACAAAACTAATTCACTTGCGAGGTATACAAAACTACATCAAGTTTTTGGCGCCGTTGCTGGGGAGCATTGGATTGATATTGATTGTTTAGTTCTAGTTTAGACTAAGTCCATTTTGTTACTAATTCCTTTCTTCAAGTGCGTAGGCTTTTGCATGAGTATGATATCTCAAAGGGGTCAACCATTACATCAAATTGACCTTGAGATTGAAGCTACCGTAAGAAGACTCAAAGATTTGAGAAGGAGGGGGTTGATAGAAATACCAATAGAGAATGAACCAATTATGGATGAAACGGCATTAGAAGAAGAAATACACTAAGATACCTTTGATAATCCTTTTGGAACACAGGAAAACGTAACAATGACGGAACCGGTTCCAATTAGAGACACAATGGCTCCAAAGCATATTGTGAATCCAAGTATCCAAAGACCGAGATTCCAAGCTAACAATTTCGAGATAAAGAATGCCTTGCTCAATCTTTTTCAAGATAACTATTTTAGTGGAAGCCTATTGGATTACCCTAACGAGCATATTAACGACTTCTTTGATAATTGTGATATGTACAAGATGAATGGTGTGTCCGATGATGCGGTCCGTCTAAGGTTGTTCCCTAGATCACTAAGGGGAGTGGCCAAGGATTGGCTCAATAATTGTTACCCCGAATTATTCAAGACTTGGGTTGAACTTTTGGCTGCATTCTTGACCAAGTACTTCCCTCCGTCAAGAACCGCGAAATTCAAGAGCGAGTTTCAAGGGTTCACACAAAAATAAGATGAAACGTTGTACGAGGCTTGGGAAAGATATAAGAGACTCCAACAGTTATGCCCACACCACGGCATACCCGACGCCGAGTTGATCAATAACTTCAACAAGGGTTTGACCCAAGACCTATGGTTATTTCATGATTATGGTTCGGGTAAGAGAGCCTTAGATATCTTAGATCACAAGTCGGCCAAAGAGTTGATTAAGGACATGGCTTCTAGGACTATGGATTCGAATAACGATCAGCAATCACGAAAGGGTAAAAGTAAAGATGCTAATTCGGTCCTAAATGTTGAGGTAAGAGGAATTCTTGAAGACCTCACTTAACAAGTTGCATTGTTGAATTCCAAGCCCTCTAATTCAACCATGAGGCAAATCCTATCTTGTGAACTTTGTGGAGAAAAGGGACACACTCCAATCGATTGTCCTTTAATTGCACAAAGAGAAGATGGTTCTTATGCGGAGAAAGTAAACGGGATTTGGGAATCCACAAGCGGGAGGCAAGGTTTCAACAACCAATACAATGGCAAGAGAGCCCAGCCTTACTTGTCATACGACTCACAAAACATCCAAAACCCGACTTCCTCCATGCCTCAACAACAAGGATTTAATCAAAACCAAAACTTTCAAAGGCAAAACCAAGGATTCAATCTGAATTTTCAAAATAAACAAATACTACTGGACTTCCAAGGGAAGCAATTCACGACTCAAAATCAACAACCGTTTGGGGGAATCAAAAGTCAAAATAACAACCAAGCTCAAAACCAAAGCTGTAACCCGAAACCATCATGGGAGCATGCTTTTGAGCAACTACTCATTGCCAACCAAAAATCTGATGCTAAACTTGATACCAACATCGCCTCTTAAACCCGTGTTAATGATGAGATGAGAGCCTCTCAAAAGGCCACGGAGACCCATGTTGTTCAAATCTCGCAACAATTGAGCCAACTTGCCTAAAATCCGGGGAAATTTACGAGTAACACTGTGAATCCATGGGAGATGAATGCGGTATTCTTAAGAAGCGATAGACAATTGGAGGAGGTTAAGAAGACCCCAACATGGAAGATAAAGAGAGTTGTTGATGGTGAAATGAAAAAGCAACCGAATGTAGTTGAAGTTAAGAAATCAAAAGAGGTTGAAGCAATTGAACCTCCAAAGGAAGATGAGCCTATTCTAGAAAAAGGTGAGGATCCTACTCCAACATCTAAGGAGTATATTGCACCAATACCTTTTGCATAAAGGCTTAATAGGCCTAGGCTTGAGAAGAAATATGAGAAGTTTATTTAAATCTTGAAGAAAATGAATGGCACAATTTCATTCCTTGACATGATTACCGAAATACCATCCTATGGGAAGTTCCTCAAGGAGCTTGTAACCATGAAGAAGGAGAAGAAGAATAAGAAGAAGAAGAAGAAGAGTGAAAAAGTGCAAATTATAAACCTCACCAATAAATGTAGCGCCATTCTCACTCACAAGCTACAGGATCCGGGTAGTTTCTCGATTTCATGTTCTATCCAAGGGGTGGCTATAAAGAGAACATTCTGCGACCTGGGTGCAAGTGTGAGCATCATGCCTCTTTCAATCTTCAAGAAGCTTGATTTGGAAGATTTAAAGCCAACAAGAATTTCACTTCAATTAGCCGATCGATCAGTTAGATTTCCTCTTGGAGTTATTGAAGATGTGCCCTTAGTTGTTGGGAAGCTAGTAATACCTTGTGACTTCTTTGTCATGGACATGTTAGAGTACCACCAAGGGCCAATTATCTTAAGGCGTCCTTGTCTAGCAATCGGAGGGGCGTTGATCGATGTGAAAAGTGGTAAATTATCTTTGAGAGTGGGTGAAGTTAAGGTGGAGTTTGAGCTCACAAAGTCTATGAAAGCTTTATCTCTTGGGGACACTTGTTGCATGGTGGACATTCTAGAGGATCCCATGGAGAAGCATGACCCTAAAGCTTATTCAATGGATCCTTTGGAGACTTGTCTTGTTAATGAGTGTGAGATAAGTGACAAAGATGTTGAAGCTCTAGCTTATATGTGGATGTTTGACTTTGCTCCAACTCATGAAAAGACTACAATTTTTGAGGTGCTAGAAGTGGGTAAGAAGGAGGAAAGTTCCACGCCTCCTCCTACGGTTGATCTTAAAACTCTTCCCTCTTCCTTGAAATATGAATTCTTGGGTGACAACTCTACTTTTTCCGTCATCATCAATAGTGAACTTGACAACACTTAAACTTCAAAACTACTTGCTTTGCTCAAAAAGTGTAAGAGTGTTCTTGGGTACACTATTGGTGACCTCAAGGGGATTATTCCCTCTTTGTGTACTCATCGAATCTTTCTTTAAAATGAGGATGCGTCCTCTATCGAGTCACAAAGGAGGCTTAATCCTATAATGAAATAAGTCGTGAGAAAAGAGGTCATCAAGCTCCTTGATATCTGGATCATTTACCCTATCTCCGATGGTAGGTGGGTGAGTCTGGTACATGTGGTGCCCAAAAAAGGAGGTATGACGGTTGTTAGGAATGTTACGGATGAGTTGATACCCACTAGAACAGTAACCAGGTGGCGAATGTGTGTGGATTATTGAAAGTTGAATAAAGCCACCCGGAAGGATCACATTCTCTTGCAATTTATCGACCAAATGTTGGAGCGTCTCGCTCAACATGACTACTTTTGTTTCTTGGACGGATATTCGGGATTATTCCAAATCTCTATCAATATAAGTGACCAAGAGAAGACTACCTTCACATGTCCCACAGGCACCTGTGCTTATAGGAGAATGTCATTTGGATTATGTAATGCTCTCTCGACCTTTCAACAATGTATTATGTCCATCTTTTCCAATTTCGTTGAGCAAGAAATAGAAGTCTTCATGGACGACTTCTTGGTGGTGGGAAAGTCATTTGAGGCTTACTTAGCGAATTTGGAGAAAGTGTTGAACAAGTGTTAAGAGAGTCATTTGGTCTTGAATTGGGAAAAGTGTCATTTCATGGTTCAAGAAGGTGTTGTATTGGGACATATAGTGTCCAATAGAGGTATTGAAGTAGACAAGGCTAAAGTCGAGGTCATTGAGAGTCTTCCACCCCCTACAAATGTGAAAGGGGTTAGGAGTTTCCTTGGACAAGTGAGGTTTTACCACCGCTTCATCAAGGACTTCTCTAAAATTGCAAGACCATCGACCGAGCTATTAGCCAAGGACCCCCCATTTGATTTTACTAACCGTTGTCATAATTCTTTTAATAGGTTGAAGATGGCCTTGATGAGTGCACCCATTATTCAACCTCGCGATTCGAGCTTACCGTTCGAGCTTATGTGTGACACTAGTGAACAAGCCTTGGGCGCGGTTTTAGGCCAAAGGAAAGATGGAAAGTTTCATGCAATTCACTATGCAAGTAAGACTCTTGATGAAGCTGAAATCAACTATTCAATTACGGAGAAAGAACTCTTGGAGGTTATATTTGCTATGGAGAAGTTCCGTACCTACTTTTTGGGAGCCAAAGTCATAGTGGACACCGATCATGCGGCTTTGAAGCACTTGCTTGTCAAAAATGAGTCCAAGCCTTGGTTGATTCGGTTGATACTACTATTACAAGAGTTTCATCTTGAGATAAGGGATAAGAAAGTAGTTGAGAATGTTGTAGCCGATCATCTATCTTAGTTATTGAATGATAATGTTAAGGACGAGCTCCCAATTGATGACTACTTGCTCGACGATCATTTGTTGGCTTTGTCTTCGGGTGAAGCACCGTGTTATGCGGAAAATTGTCAACTACTTGGTTTCCGGGATAGTTCCTTATTGTTATGACCATCACAAGAAGAAAAGGTTCTTTCATGATGTGAAACACTACTTTTGGGAAGAACCATATCTCTACAAGTCTTGTGAGGATTGGATCAGAAGGAGATGTGTACCAATTGAAGAAGTGAAGTTGATCATATCTCATTTCCATGACATGCCATGTGGACGGCATTCTAGTGCCAAGAAAACCGCCGCTAAGGTGTTGCAATGCGGTTTCTTTTGGCCCTCCCTATTTCATGATGTGGCAAGCTATGTGATGGAATGCGATAAGTGCCAAAGGGGAGGCAACATTTCTAGGAGGCATGAGATGCCCATGAATTACATTCTTGAAGTGGAGCTATTCGATGTATGGGGAATTGATTATCAAGGCCCGTACCCATCCTCTTATGGGTATGAATACATATTGTTAGCGGTTGATTATGTAAGCAAGTGGGTGGAAGCCATCCCCAAGAAGACATGTGATGCCAAGTTGGTTGGCAAATTCTTGAAATCGGTAATTTTCCCACGCTTTGGAGTACCAAGAGTACTCATAAGCGATAGAGATTTGAATTTCTATGAGAATACATTTGAGGCTATGCTCAAGAAGTATAGGGTCCAACATCGGCGGAGCCTTGCCTACCATCCCCAAGTTAATGAGCAAGACAAAATCTCCAACCGGGAAATTATGTCGATACTTGAGAAGACCGTGGCTCGGTCACGCAAGGATTGGTCAATGAAGCTAGATAACACTCATTGGGCTTACCGCACCGCCTATAGGTACTTCACCTTTTAGGTTGGTGTATGGTAAGCCATGTCACCTCCCCGTTGAGCAAGAACATTGCGCCATGTGGGCCGTGAAGCTTTTGAATTATGATTTAAAGTTGGCGGGGGAGAATCAGCTTCTTGACATGAATGAATTGGAGGAATTTTGACACAATGCTTATGAGAGTTCGAGGATATACAAGGAGAAGACAAAGCGGTTTCATGACAAGGCCATTTTAAGGAGATAGCTCAAAGAAGGGGACTTGGTTCTCTTATTTAATTAAAGGTTTAAACTCTTTTCGGGAAAGCTCAAGTCAAAATGGCCGGGTCCCTTTACCGTTATCCTTGCTTTTCCATATGGATCGGTAGAGGTGACCGATGGAAATCGAGCTTTTAAGGTCAATGGGCAAAGGCTAAAGCACTATATAGACAGCTCACCCATATTGAGGGAAGTGAGTGTTCTTTAAACTTGTCTTGTGATGGTTTGACCTTTACAACTTCTTATCTTGTGGAATTGTTGATTCAATTGATGTATATTTGACTAAGTCGAGCCTACGACATTAAACAAAGGCGCTTCATGGGAGGCAACTCATGCATATTGTATCATGTTAGTTAGTGCATTTTTGGATCAATTGGGAAAGGCGTTTTGAATATTTGACGAGGAGGGATGGCAACAAAATCATCCTTGGGTGTATATTTGAGACAAGAATAGGAGTTGTTGAAGAAAACTTGAGGAATAAACGAAAAAGACGGAGAGCCGAAGTACCGGCCGCCGGTCGTCTCCCCGGCTGTAATACTCGAGATTTTATAAGGTCCTATTCGGTTGAGTTGACCATCCACTCGACCGAGTGAAGTCTACTCGATTGCTCTACTCGACCGAGTAGAGCTGTGGATGCTAATTTTGGCCACTGTCTTGTGCCCTCGATGGAGTAGCAGGGCCTACTCGACCGAGTGAGTTTCACTTAGCCGAGTAGCTTACTCGACCGAGTGGCTCTCACTCGATCGAGTGAAGTTGAGCACTCGGTCGAGTGCACGTCGTTGTCACCCTTATCCGCGATTTTGAGCTTGTGGACCAACCCATTTTGTTTTCCTCTTCCTTTCCTTATCACTATTGTTCCTACTCATCTAATCTCATCCTTTCATTTCAAAACCCCAAAAATATCTCTCAAAACCTTATCCCTCCATTAGCATTTGTGGTGAAGGAAAATATACCAATCCTTCTTCATTCAACTTTAATTTGTAAGTTGGTTTCATCTCTTTTTTTTCCCCTCTTCTAATTAGTGTTGTATAACCATATTATTGGGAGATTTATGTTAGGGATTTAATTAGGGTTTGTCATAATTAATTGGGGATTTATTAAAGGACTTGTTAGTATTATTGTATAGTAGTATTGTATTATACTAGATAGTCATATATTGTGTACGAGGAGGCTTCATAGAGGAGAATTTCTAGGCTTGTGTGCTTGTGTTGAAGAATAGCCAAAGGTAGGGTTTTCCCTACATAGTCTTGGTAGTGTAATGGTTTAGTAATGCTTTTAGTTCTTGTATTTCATAGTTATCATGTTAGTGACATAAGAGTAACTATGTTAGTATGTATGGTTTCATRAAATGGTGGTGGAATACTTGGTTATGTTAGTAATTGGGCATTTGGTTGGTACATGACACTATGATGCAWTATAACATGAGTATTTGGGGGATTGGTTGGGAAGATGCATGGTTATTACTTGTCTCAAATGAATTGGATGGATATATGTGAACATTAATTGCCTTCTATGAATTATTGGTCATTGTGATGATTGGAGATGTTGGTTGGTGGATATTGCTGGACGTTTGATAACTTCTTCGGAGATGTGAGGCAGTTGGGAGATTGTCTCACGCTTAGGTCGCCCATTGGAGCTTCCCACTCTAAGGGGAATGTGCATATTAATGACTTGAGTATGGAGGGGCACATGTGGTTGAGACATGTCGCCTGGCAAGGGATCCGAGTCGCTCTCGGGCCCGATACCCCCGTTGTGTCCAGAGTACCTTTTTCGGACTACGGTACGGGTTGTTGGATGGGTATGCCTAGGTGTGTCCCAGTACCGGTATTGGTAAGGTAGTGTTCCATTCATATCCTCATTGCATTTTATTAATTATCACTCAAGCATTTAGTTGTACTTGCATTCATATACTTATTAAACCTTTACATTACTGTGACTAACCAAATGGGCTTTCAAATATCTGTGTCGATCCTGTTGAGTCACATATTTATATATGTTTGTGTTTTGATGATGACAAGTACACAGTTTCTCTTAACCGTGTGTTCAGTTTTTATAGTATGATTTAAATATTATTCAAGAACTGGGATTATGTCAAAGTCAAGCAAGCTTCATGATCAAGCATCTAATTTAGATCAAAGCTATTCAAGTTGCAATGATAATCAAGATTGATCAAGATAAAGATCAAGAGAAGCTTATATGAAGAGAAGAAGTCTATTCTGAAGATCTCTAGGAAGATTAGATAGGATAGGTTTCTATCTTATAATGGTATTAAAAGAATTAACCTTTGATTAAGTAGTGTTATAGCTTCACAGCTATAACATTGTTTAGAAAAGGGCTTGAAGTTATAGCTCTTGAGCTATAACCTTGAGYTGCACGAAATTTATATCTCACGACTCAATTGTTTACGTTTTCAAAAGTCTTTGAAAATGTTCGTATGAGCTCTATCATTTGTTATGGCGTTAAAATAATTTTAATGGGCATAATTCTTCTATTGGGTATGAGGTACAAGTTATCCTTGATGTTAGTAGTATAGATAAAACAACTTATAAGTTGTTTTTTTCTTCTACAACCTAGGGTTTTCAACACCTCACACCCAAAACCTCAATTATAGTTTAGCCTAAAATTGAACAAGGGTTTCGTGCTCCCTATTTCCGCCTATGAGCTGTGATAGTCACGAAATTCTTAAGTAGGATATTTAGTTTATCTTTGTATAAATCTATAATATCTTATACTTGTGCAATATTTGCTTAAGATTTGAGAAAAAATCTTTGATATATTATTCTCATCTTAGTTAGGGTTGTTAAGAAAGGATATTATTATATAACTA
>VHZZ01006117.1:36616-47942 GCA_009801015.1 Silene noctiflora
GATTCCATCGAGGATTGAAGACGCTTAGAGGTAACGGTGATAGGTTACTCGACTTACACTTGAAATTATGTGTGTTTATATGTTGAATGTGTAGTTTATTGTAAAAGATGGGTTCTTTATATATTGTTGATGTCTCATTCTCAAATTTAATGGAAGGTGTTGGTTGGATGTCTCATACCTAGCTTATTTTTGGCTAATGAGGATGTTAATGGTGATGAATTCATGTTCAATTGACTATTTGCTTCATTTTCCTCATACAACAATGTTTGTTTACATTAAAGATATGAGAATTGTCATATGTAAATTATTGATGGATGGATTTGATGCATCTTGAATAGTTGTTGGTTTTACATGTTGGTTTACGTCTTATACGAGCCTCCGTTTCATGAATATTGCTGGAATTTCTGTTTGGAAATGAGTTGTGTCGATTTTTGGTGAGAACCCGTGTGCAAGGGTCCCAGCCGGTGTACCGGCGGCCGGCCCACTAACCAGATGGGAGCATCCCAGTAGCAGTATTGCTGTAACATGTATGTGTCGTCCCAGCCGGGGGACCGACATCCGGTTGGCCGGCTGAGGAGACACTAAAGTGTTGAAATTTGGCTTGGTGTATGCCCTAGTCGGTGGACCGGCAGGCCGGTCCACAGGCCGGCGCCGAGCATTTGTGAGTTTTGTTCTAAAAAGTTTGTGGAAGTTGCTCCTGCCGGTAGGCCGGCGGCCGGTCACCCGGCAGGCAGCCCCATTGTTTCAGATTTTGTATATTAAACCTGTGTTCCCTGCCGGTTGGCCGCGGCCGGTCACAGGGGCCGGCTGGGAGCACCTGATTGTTCTTTCTTTATTATTTCCCATTAGTATGATTATTATAAAATGAGTTCATGATGTGTTTACGTTATGCCTCATGTTTCACATGTTCTACTCATATTGCTTCCATTTGTTTATGTTTGATGCTCTCATGAATCTGAGGATTTTAATCGTCATGTCATCTCATGTTGTGTTATCAAATGAGCACGTGTATATTACTTGGCATGTTTAATCGGTTGGGAGTTTACCTTCCGGTCTGGTTGTATTGTGAATCGGTTGAGAGTTTACCATCCGGTTTGGATGATGTTAAATCGGTTGGGAGTTTACCTTCCGGTTATGATTGAGTTATCGTATGCTATCATTTGTCTATATCTATATATCTTATGTTTCTAATGAATGAAATTGTCATGATGCCTTATTTTCTTGCCTAAATTGCCTCCGCCTTACTTATGTTGCACTGAGAAGTACGGGTTTGTTATTTGTGTTGTACTGCCAAGTACAGTTTGCCACTTGCGCTGCACTGGTAAGTGTGCTTTAGCTCTTGACACTACCGCATGTCTAGTGATCGAGTCTGGGTGCGGGTTACACTGTCGCATGTCGTGAGTCTGGCGAGATGTTGACTAGGACGTTCCTAGCTAGTCCTTCTACCAGGGAAGAGTATGTGTCTCGGGTTTTCTTTTGGAGCTTGTTATAGGTTTTGAATGATTGCATATGCCATTTTCCATTAGATTCAAGTCATGTTTATATGATTGTTGGTGTCTCGGACATGTTTTAAAGGTATCCTCTGAGCCGGACATCCGCATGATTATGTTTGCTTTGATCCTATCGGATATTAAAGGTGAGATACAAGCCTTTAGTTGCGATATGATTGCCGGGATTGATGATTCCATCCGTATTTATGGTGAGATGCAAGCCATAAGTACGCATGCGACGTTAGTAGCCACGTCCCGTGCTTGTGTGCCAAAAGACTTTCAAGTAATGGCTACGGTTTTCTCTCACATGTATTATATGTTGGCTTCTCGATCTCCATGATATGTGTCATTTATATTGGTTTAACATAAGTGATATTTTGGTCGGATTACTTTATATGAGTATCTCATATGCCTTTGATCCTTATCGATTCCATATGCTTATCACATGCTATAGTTCACCTATCTTATCATACGTTTATGATAATCGTAATTATAATGTATGCTTGTATGTTTAAAGTGCTTAATTACGTTCTTTTCGGTGTATTGTGGCTGGGAGAACCTTGAGTTACTCCCCACTGACTGTGGCATTCATGTTTACATGAATGACAGGTACAAGATGATGTTAGGTTGGGCTGAGACGTATGAGCTAGCCTGCAATTTGACCCTGGACTTATAGTAGTTGGCTAGGCTTATGTCACCCTTGAATTATTCTTATTTTGTCTATTCGTGGGATCTATTTTCCCCAAACATCTATCTATGTTGGTTTGTAAAACTTATATTTTCTTATATCCTTCCGCATGTTTGTAGTTTATCGACATTTCGCTTTTAAATTCAAAAAGTTTTAAAAATCTACTGTTTTCCGCTACATTGAAAGTATTTAAGTAAATTTTAGGTGTTGTATATAGCGGGGTGTCACAAGGGGTCTCACCGTAGAGTCGTCATTTGGTCTATTATATTTTTTACTAAAC
Organism: Silene noctiflora; assembly: GCA_009801015.1. Classification (NCBI taxonomy): domain Eukaryota; kingdom Viridiplantae; phylum Streptophyta; class Magnoliopsida; order Caryophyllales; family Caryophyllaceae; genus Silene; species Silene noctiflora. The sequence continues at coordinate 39,075 of VHZZ01006117.1, forward strand.
ATTAGACTCTTTTACTATCTCAATTTGGTTGTATAAATTTGGGAACTCATGATGAGTCCTAAGACTCATTTGTAATCTTAACTAAACTTAACTAGTTTTACTTATGACTTCTTATCATGTCTTAACTTGCCATACTCGGAACTGGCACTACAAAGCTTGGGAAACTAAGCCTTGTAGCCCCTCCATGAGTCGAGATGGCCTTGTCGAAGGCTCTTGACTTTTGGGGTGGGTCAACTAAAATGAACCCGACTTGAGTGGTAGGGGCACGTGACATGTTTGGGAGACGTCCCAAAGTTGCATCCTTGCTCCCTTAATTCGAGTCGACTATTTCGTGTGGCTAGTGGGGCATTTTGTTGTGCATTTATGTGTTACATAATCATACGATGTTGTTTGGAAGTTGATTTCTCGTCAACGGCACATAAGTTGAGCATGGTAGTGGTGTAACCAATTTGTGTGGATTATATGGGTGATGGTATGGAGTAATGTGTTACATGTCAAGTCGTATATGAATGAAGATGATAATTACATGTGGAATGTTGTTAAGTTCATTTGATGCCTTACGCATATGTTTGATTTCCGTTAGTTGCTTAGAGGTTTGTCGGATAGAGATGCTTGAACTATTATAAGAGCCGGAATAAGTTACGAGGCACTTAGGGGCAATTTAGTCTAGTGGGGGACGCGAGCTCGGTCGAGTAATGGGCACTCGACCGAGTAGCCCATCCCACTCGACCGAGTGTGACTTCCAGTGAGCAATTAAGAAATTTTGGGTTTTTACTCGGCCGAGTAAGTCATGTGCTCGACCAAGTGGAATCCACTCGACCGAGTGGGTTATGACACTCGACCTAGTGGGTTTTGCGTCATATTAGAGCTGCTACTGGACTTGGGCCACTCGACCGAGTAAGTGGCGAACTCAACCGAGTGGATGCCACTCGACCGAGTGATTGAGGACACTCGATCGAGTGGATTAATGGAAGATTTTAGGAGGCCTCTGGATTGGGCACTCGACTGAGTAGGATGACCTACTCGACCGAGTGAAATATCACTCGACCGAGGGGCTCCCTTGACTCGACCAAGTAACTCCTATAAGTAGTCAACATACCTTGTCTCATTCGGGTGAGACATATATTGACGTTTGCCATGATTCTTTCACATAGAATGTCGAGAAGAGCTAATTCCGAGACCGGACCTAACCGAAGATCCGAGGAAGAAGTCCACCGCATCGTGGCACAAAATGAGGCTCTCACGGAGGCCCTCAAGAATTTCACAAGGAAGGAGGTGGATGCCGCCCCCATAAGCAATGCCATGGCGCATCACCGTCCCACCAAATATGAAGGAGTGGGGGAGCCGAACCTTTTCGGCAATTGGGTGCGCGAGATGGAGAACATCTTTGAAGTTGTTAGGTGCCCGGATGCCTTGAAGGTGGAGCAAGCGACCTTCTACTTAGGTGGCCAAGCGGGCAATCGGTGGTATAAGGAGCGAGAAGGAAACAATGAAAGAGTACCACAAGGGTGAAGGAATGGATGCCATCCCTTGGCCCAACTTCAAGATGGGGATGCGTGATGAATTCATTCCGGAGCACGTGAGATGCAAGCTTTGGGCAGAATTTGACAATTTCACTATGAGTGAGGGAATGACATTTCAAGAGTACTACATCCGATTCAATGACCTTGTCACCTACGTGGAAAATCTACACCAAGCCAACAATTCTTGGCCTTGAAGTTTGAAAGGGGTCTAACTTTGAAAGTCCTTGAGAAACTTCCCGCTGGGGCATTAATAGATGTGAACGAAGTGTATGCTAGGGCCGGCAATGCCAAGCGTTTGGTCAACGTGGCTAAGGAGTCCAAGGAGAAGTCCGATGAGAAGAGGAAGGCAGAAAGTGAGGGCAATGTTGGCAACCAAAATAAATTTAGCTACCTTAAATCAAAGCCACAAGGGCATGAGCTAGTGGAGTAAACTATGAGCGGTCAAGCGGTAACGGAGGAAGGGCCGTGAGTGAAGAAGACGCGGTGAGGTGCTTTTATTGTGGCGGAATTGGCCACAAGAGAATTAATTGCACAAGATATACCTGAAGGGGACGAAGTAGAGGATTTGGGCAAGGGAGCTCCTACTCCCTCCCAAGGGATAACCCAAAGACGCAACTCCGGACCATGGAACAACAATCGCAATTCCAACTCCTCTTTCAATGGTGGTTGTGGGCGTGAAGGTTATAACCGGGGGGTTCAATCTCAAAGGAGAAACTTCAATGCAAGCCAAGCAACGAAACTAGGCCAACTACTTCCGCTAGCACTGTTAAATGGGCACCAAAAGCAAGTGGGAAACTCTTTGCCATGGAAAAGAAGAGCGCCGAAGAAGATGCCCATGTGGTATCTGGTACATTCTTCATTAACTCTAAACCATCTTTTACCTTATTCGATTCGGAAGCTTCCCATTCTTTTGTGTCTAAAAGCCATGCTATGACCATAGGATTGGGGAAGGGTGCGTCGATGAGGGATGACGTGTCTTTACCGTCGGGTGAGTCAATAATGTGTTCAAAATTACACAAATGAGTGTCGGTCATGATAGGGGGTGTGAAATTTCCGGAAAACTTACTTGAATTCCCCATAGAAGGGTTTGAAGTAATACTTAGGATGGATTGGTTAAGAAAACATTGGGCCAATATAAATTGTCACTAAAAGAAACTTGGCTTAGGACCAACGGGAATTAGGGTGTCATACAAGGGCTAGCTAGTGAAACCTAAAGTGAAGCTAATTTCGGTGATGACTCTAAAGTCGTGTTTAAACAAGGGTTGCCCATTAATCTTGTGCCATGTTTGGGACACAAGCATGGAGAGACCGGAGGGCCAAGATATCCCGGTAGTGAGGGAGTTTGCGTATGTCTTCCCGGATGAATTGCCCGGACTACCTCCCCAACGAGAAGTAGAATTTGGAGTGGACTTGAAACCGGGGGCGAGGCCAATCTTTATGGCCCCGTATCGGATGGGCCCAAAAGAATTGCAGAAGTTGAAGAAGAAACTATTTGAGTTGGCCGACAAAGGGTACATTAGGCCGAGTGTGTCACCATAGGGTGCACCGGTCCTTTTTCGTGAAGAAGAAAGATGGGATCTTGAGGTTATGTATCGACTATTGGGAATTGAACAATGTCACCATCAAAAATAAATACCCTCTAGCGAGAATCGACAACTTCTTTGACCAAATGAGTGGGGCCGGAGTGTTTCCAAAGATCGACTTGAGGTCGGGTTACCATCAATTGAAGATTAATGAGGAAGACATACCAAAGACCGCCTTTAGGTCAAGGTATGGGCACTATGATTTCGTAGTGATGCCCTTTGGATTGACCAATGCCCCTGGCGGTCTTCATGGACCTCATGAATCGGGTGATTAGTCCATTCCTAGATAAGTTTGTGGTAGTATTCATTGATGACATCCTTGTTTATTCAAAGAGCATGGAAGAGGATGAGGAGCACTTGAGAGCGATGTTGCAAACTTTGAGAGATCACGAATTGTATGCAAAGCTTAGCAAATGTGTGTTTTGGTTGGAAAAGGTGGCTTTTCTAGGACATATGGTGTCGAAAGAAGGAGTATCCGTGGACCCGACCAAGATCGAAGTCGTGTCCAAGTGGAGGGCACCGAAAAATGTTGCGGAAATCCGGAGTTTTCATGGCTTAGTCGGGTACTATCGGAGGTTTGTGAAAGACTTCTCAAAGATCGCTAGGCCCTTGAAGACATTAATGAGGAAGGAGAACCACTTAAAATAGGATGGGAGTTGTGAGACTCCTTTATTAATTCTAAAAGAGCACCTAACCACGACCCCAATCCTAGACTTGCCGGAAGGGAATGATAATTTTGAAGTGTATACCGATGCTTCCAAGAACGGGTTGGGGTGTGTGCTCATGCAAAACGAGAAGGTAATAGCCTATGTCTCGCGACAATTGAAAACATATAAGGAGAACTACCCAACGCATGACCTAGAGCTTAGAGCCGTAGTATTTGCCTTAAAAATATGGAGGCACTACCTCAATGGAGCAACCTTCAAGTTTTTTTCCGACCACAAGAGTTTGAAGTACATCTACACTCAAAAGTAGTTGAACATGCGGCAAAGGAGATGGATAGAACTCATCGGGGACTACGACATGGATATTGTATAGCATGAGGGAAAGGCCAATGTGGTGGCCGATGCCTTAAGTAGGAAGTCGATGCACTCCTTGTGTACCGCTTTAGCAATGATGCGATTGAAGGAGGAGGTAAGTAACATGGGGATCCACATGATAAGGAAGGGTGATGCAATTCGAGATTTGACTCTAGAGCCCGAACTATATGAAGAAATTCGGGAAAAGGAAGGGACCGACACAAAGATTCAAGAGTGGAAAAGAGCTCTAGAAAAAGGTGAGGTGTCAAGGTTTGAGCTACATTGAGATGGAAGTCTTAGATTTAAAGGGAGATGGTGCGTGCCAATGAATGATGAACTCAAGAGGATAATTATGGAGGAAGCCTATAATACACTTTACTCGGTGCATCAGGGTAGAGATAAATTGTACACGGACTTGAATAAGACCTTATGGTGGTCCAATATGAAGAGGGAAGTGGCAGAGTTTGTGGCTAAGTGTCTAAAATGTCAACGAGTGAAAGGGGAGCATAATAGACCACATGGTAAGGTACGACCCCTTGATTTTCCGGAATCGAAGTGGGAGTCCATCTCAATGGACTTTATCGTGGGATTGCCGAGATCGCAAAGGGGGAATAACATGATTTTGGTTATAGTTGATAGGTTAACCAAGTCCGCGCATTTCATTCGAATGAAAGACACTTGAAGCAAGGTGGAACTAGCTAATGCCTATCGGAAGAATATGGTGAAGCTACATGGGATTCCCAAAGATATAGTGTCGGACCGTGATTCAATATTTATCTCATGGTTTTTGCAAGAGTAGCAAAATTCATTGGACACAAAACTAGAGATGAGTACGGCATTCCACCTGGCAACGGATGGACAAACGGAGAGAATAATTCAAACCCTTGAATACATGTTAAAGGCGTGTGTAATGGAATTCGGGGACACTTGGGAGGAAATTTTGGACTTTATAGAATTATCATATAATAATTGTTACCATGCAAGTATTGGCATGGCTCCTTTCGAGGCCGTGTAGGGGAGGAAATGCTGGAGTCCAATTTGTTGGGATGATAGTAACAAAGCCATTTTTTGGGACCCCAAATGATTGAAGACATGATTGATCAAGTGCATGTGATCCGAGAGGAAATGAGGGCATCCCAGGATAGGCAAAAGAGCTATGCCGAGTTGAGGAGGAGTGACATTGAATTTGAGGTTGGTGACAAGGTTCTACTCAAGGTGTCCCCAATGAGAGGAGTTATGAGGTTTGGCAAGAGAGGAAAGTTGAGCCAAAAATTCATAGGACCATATGAGATATTAGATAAAGTTGGGTAAGTGGCTTACCGCCTAGCTCTACCCCTGGCACTTGATCGTTTTCATAATGTCTTCCATGTATCCCAACTATGGAAGTATGTTAGTGACCCCTCCCATGTACTAGAGGTGGATACAATCGAGTTAGATGATGCCTTAACTTATATAGAGACTCCTAAGGAGATATTGGATCGAAAAGTGAGAAAGACAAGACACGGAGAAACGGTTTTAGTGAAGATCTTGTGGTCCAACCACCAAGTTGAGGAGGCCACTTGGCAGGCCGAGGATGTTATGAAGGAGCGTTATCCCCACCTATTTGAGCAGGTAACGAGTCGGTTACGAGGTCGTAAATTTATTTTTAGAGGGGTAGGGCGCGTCGCGCAAAGTACTAGTCCTTCTTTCTTATAGCTTCGACAGTAGTTAGTGTCGCCCTAACCCTCGAAGTGCCCTAGTACCTAGAGTTAAGAGTCGGGACTTTAGAACACCCCGTTTGAGTCATGATGAGTCAGATCGAACTTCGAGGATGAAGTTCACCTTAAGGGGGGAAGATTGTAATACTCGAGATATTATAAGGTCCTACTTGGTCAAGTCGACCATCCACTCGACCGAGTGGAGTCTACTTGAGTGCTCTACTCAACAAGGTAGAGCTGTTGATGCTAATTTTGGCCACTGTCTTGTGCACTCGATCGAGTAGCAGGTCCTACTCGACCGAGTGAGTTTCACTCGTCCTACTCGACCGAGTGGCTCTCACTCAACCGAGTGCAGTCGAGCACTCGGCCGAGTGCATGTCATTGTCACCCTTATCAGCGTTTTTGATCTTGTGGACCAACCCATTTTATTTTCCTGTTCCTTTCCTTATCACTATTGTTCCTACTCATCTAATCTCATCCTTTCATTTCAAAACCCCCAAAATATCTCTCAAAATCTTATCCCTCCATTAGAATTTATGGTGAAGGAAAATCTACCAATCCTTCTTCATTCAACTTTAATTTGTAAGTTGGTTTCTTCTCTTTGTTTTTCCCTCTTTTAATTAGTGTATTGTAACCATATTATTGGGAGATTTATGTTAGGGATTTATTAAGGTTTGTCATAATTAATTGGGGATTTATTGACGGACTTGTTAGTATTATTGTATACTAGTGTTGTATTGTAATAGATAGCCATATATTGTATAGGAGGAGGCTTCATAGAGGAGCATTTATAGGCTTGTGAGCTTGTGTTGAAGAATAGCCAAAGGTAGGTTTCTCCCTACTTAGTCTTGGAAGTGTAATGGTTTAATAATGCTTTTAATTCTTGTATTTCATACTTATCATGTTAGTGACATAAGAATAACTATGTTAGTATGTATGGTTTCATGAAATGGTGGTATTGGTTTTGTTAGTAATTGGGCATTTGGTTGGTACATGACATTATGATGCATTATAACATGAGCATTTGGGGGATGGGTTTGAAAGATGCATGATTATTACTTGTCTCAAATGAATTGGATGGATATATGTGAACATTAACTGCCTTTTATGCATTGTTGGTCATTGTGATGATTGGAGATGTTGGTTGGTGGATATTGGTGGAGGTTTGATGACTTCTTCGGAGACGTAAGGCGGTTGGGAGACCGTCTCACGCTTAGGTCGCCCCTTGGAGCTTCTCACTCCAAGGGGAATGTGCACATTAATTACTTGAGTATGGAGGGGCACATGTGGTTGAGACATGTCGCCTCGCAGGGAATCCGAGTCGTTCTCGGGCCCGGTACCACCGGTGTGTCCATAGTAACTTTTTCGGACTACGGTCCGGGTTATTGTATGGGTATGCCTGGGTGTGTCCCGGTACCGGTATCGGTAAGTTGGTGTTCTTTTCATATCCTCATTGCATTGTATTAATTATTACTCACGCATTTAGTTGTAGACTTGCATTCATATACTTGTTAAACCTTTATATTACCATGACTAACCAATTGGACTTTTAAATATCTGTGTCGATCCATATGGTGATTTGCGCCCATATGGGGAGCAGTGATTTGACAGGTGTGCTTGTATTGCATTAAGGCTTGGAGCGGTCTCACCGTAGAATCATCATTTGGTCTATTAGATTTTAGACTAAACATTAGACTCCTTTACTATTTCAATTTGGTTGTATAAATTTGGGAATTCATAATGACTCCTAAGACTCATTTGTAATCTTAAGTAAACCTATCTAGTTTTACTTATGACTTCTTATCATGTCTTAACTTGCCATACTCGGAACTCGCACTACAAAGCATGGGAAACTAAGCCTTGTAGCCCCTCCATGAGTCGGGATGGCCTAGTGGAAGGCTCTTGACTTTTGGGGGTGTTACACCGACGCCGAGGCCTTTCGTTTTTTTTTTGACATAAAAATATTGAAATTGGAGTGAAGAAGACCGCCAGCCGGCAAGCCAGCAGCCGGCCCATCGGCCGACGGTCGCTTGGGCAAAAATCGACTAAGTGTGGGGCAGAGGAACTAGGAGCCAGTCGTTCGACCGCCAAACCCCCAACCTGCGCCGAGACATTTTGCATTGTGGGAAGGATTCGAAAAAAATTGAAGGATTGTGAATGACCGCGAGCCGGCCGCCGGCTGGGGGTCCTATTGTACGTACCCTACTTATATATTCACCCACCCAAATTCACACCACTCTCTACAATTCACTCTATCTCTCTAAACTACATACACACTCAAATCCTCTCAAATTCACCAACCACTCCTTACTTCATCACCATGGACTCAAAGAGGAACCGGGCGGAGGCAGCACTACAACTAGGCGTGGTCGAAGTGGTGGACACCACCTCGGACCCCGACTTACCGAACCTAGTGTTCGCCGAAGAGGAAAAAAAATTAAGTTTCTCTTGTTTATGAATCGCCCAATTCATGCTACCAGGTTTATTTTTAGTAGTTCTATGGGGAGGTTAGGCCTCGACACAGATGACAAATATTGGTTTAAGGGGGTAGGTATAGGGTCTATGTATACCATGCCACGGTTGACCTACCCTTTCTTAACGTGGGAATTTTTATTCTCCTTCAAAGTTAATAAGAGGAGAAGTACGGGGAAAATCGTTGAGGTTCGGTTCTGACTCATGAATCGAGACCACACCATGAGCCCAAAGCGATTCAAGAAATTTTTTTGGGTTAACCTACATAGAGGATCACAATGCCCCTCATAACTTTAACCATTCGAAGGTTTGGGACGCTATTTCCGGAACCACCGTCCATGCCGTGGGAAAGATTAATACGAACTCCATTCACTTTCCCGCCATTCGAATTTGGCAAATATTCATGGGGTGGACCATCTTTGAGAGAAATGAACCGTGGACCGTGAGAACGGATTAATTATATATCGTTGGCATTAAAAGTCCTAGACCCCTAATTAGACATTTCTAATTAGCTACTAAATTACTTGTTAATTTAGTTTTTAAGGATCTAGTACATGCATGCTTATAAAATGAC
>VHZZ01006119.1:43093-71838 GCA_009801015.1 Silene noctiflora
TAATTTATTTTCCCATATTTCGTATTTTATTTTCCGGGAAAATATCCTTTTCATATTTAATTGGCTTATCTAGCTCGAGTTTGGTGAAAACCCACCTTGTTATTAGGTTTCACGTGTTTCTTTTGTGGAAATGGGTGAGTTTTGGGCCTAAGCTTGGAATAAACCCATGAGCTTTTCTATAAATAAGAGGGGAAACTAAACCCTTGCTTTTCTTTTATTCATCTTTTCACAAACCCTAAACCTAGTTTTCTCTCCTCTCTTTTCCTCTTGGAGCCGTGTGCATCCCTTCTCCCTAGGGTTTTTTGCGCCACTTGTCTCTCCTTTTGTTCATCGTTTTTCAAGTCTTGATTGATTCTATTCCTTGGATCTGTCAATCTTTGTCGTAAGGTCAGCTTTCTTTTAAGCGTTTATTTCATTAGTTTAATATAATTAGTATTTTAATTAGTAACGTTCTCTTTTGGCTGGTATGATGGTTCATAAAGGCGTGGAGATTCCACCTAGAGAAGACGTCTACGTTCTTGAGGACGATCTCTAGATTTCATTGCCAAAAAGGTAACTAGGTGTTTCTCTTTTAATTGTGTTTATGCCAATTGATGTGATTTAAATAATTTAATGATTGATTTGTATAATTGGTTCTTATTTGATTATTTATTATCATGATTATTTATTATGTTTAATATGTTTGTATACGTTTTAATGTTTTAATTATATGTCGTATGTTGTTTACGTGTTTATTATGGGTGTCATGAGCACAATTAAGGTTTACGAATGAAACCCTAGTGGCGACATGATAGGCGGCCAAGAGGGAGATTCAAAGTTATAGCTAAAGTTATTATAAACTTGATGATGATTCGAGTGTTATGGCTGAAGTTAATATAACTTTGGGTCGTTACTCAAGTTATGGCTGAAATGGGCATAACCTTGGAAATACGTATCAAGGTTATAGCTGAGTCTACTATAACATTGGATACGAGTTAAGGTTATAGCTGAACTAACGTAACCTTGCGATTATGGCACAAGGCTAAGGTTGGAACTAGTATAACTTTGAGTTTTGTGTCAAGGATATAGTTGAGGTTAGTATAACCTCACCGGTAATTGTCGAAGTTATATTCGAGGCTACTATAACCTCGCATCAAGAGTTCACGTTATAGTTAAAGTTACTATAACATTGGTTGTTAGTACTTGTTTCATATGTTGTGTTATAATCGGTTATAGTATGACGCTATGTTGCATATCTCTTTGGTTAATCTTGTTCATATGTTAAGTATGATAGTCAGTTATACAACCTTACGAGTTGAGTCGTAATGTCCTTTAATTATGAGTACCTTATTTTCCATGTAGGGTTAGAGAAATCTATGTTAATTGAATTGAAAGCTTAATAATTATGATCAATTAATTAGTTAATTGCTATTGTCTTATTACTTGTCGAGCGGGCAAATGGCGTCCCATTCCGGTTTGTCGTAATGGTCCGATTATCAACAATCTATTTTCTGCCAATGATATGGTATTATTTGTCGAGGCAACGATCGAACAAGAGTTAACGATTAAAAAAGTTCTCGACAATTTCTGTCGCGCTTCAGGAGAAAAATTAAGTATCTCAAAATCTAGAGTTTTTTTCTCAAATAATACTCCTTCAATTATAAGGAATTCCGAGAGCAATGTACTCAATTACGAGGAGACTGATGATTTGGGTTTATATTTGGGCGTCCCCACTATAAATGGAGGAGTCAATCTAAACACTTATGCCTATTTAGAAGAACAAATTAATAAGCGTCTTGTTGGATGCATGGTCAACAAAGCGATTATCTTTAGCTGGACGCGCCACTCTTCTACAGTTAACTTTGTTGACACTTGCTAATTACTCCATGCAGTCAGCAAAAGTTTCAAGAATAGTACGTGATTCTATTGATAGAAAGTTGAGACGGTTTTTATGGGGAGGCGACAAAGAAAAAAAATGACTCATTTACTCTCAGGGGAAACCATTCAACTACCCAAATCTGTCGGGGGCCTTGGGATTATCTCTTCTAGACAAGCAAATGCGACATTTCTCACTAAGCTCGGGTACTGGGTGCTCACCGAGCATACTAGTCTTTGGTCTAGAGTTCTTCGGTTTAAATATTACAACGGTCGTTGTGATCTGGACATAGTTCACTCAAAGCAAAACATGTCCAATGTTTGGGTCAGAATAACGTCTCAAGAAAATACTATATCGAAGGGTAGAACGATGCGATTAGGAATGGAATAAATACTCTTTTTTTGGACCAGTGTTGGGTTAATGATAGTTGTCTTTCGGACAAAGCCACTGCCCCCATTCCTATCAATATTCTTGGAGCAACCATAAGGGAAATGTGGAGCGATTCATCTGGCTGGAGATGAGATGCTTGTGAGAACTACCTCCCTGAAATCGAACTTAAGAAAATCACTTCATTCTGTATATGCCACGATCCGAACCAGGTTAACACGGTCTGCTGGAAGGGTACGACTTTGGCCCGTTGCTCAATTAAGTCTGCACTCGAATTTTTAAAACCCCCTAAAGTTAACAGCAAAAACGAATCTCCGTTGTGGCGAGTAATATGGCCTCTACCAATTCAATAAAGAATCCGGATATTTTTGTGGCTGGCAACTCATGGTCGGATTATGCGTAATGTTAAGCGCGTTCGTCACATAATGGGTGTTTCTATTTGCCTAAGGTGTCACGGTAAAGAGGAAACTACCGATCATCTCCAAGATTACTAGACCTTTGACTTCGTTGATGAGGAAAAAAAATCGATTTAAGTGAGACGGGAGTTCTGAGACGTCATTCCTAACACTAAAGGAGTGCTTAACCACAGCTCCAGTATTGGCTTTACCGGAGGGAAGTGAGAATTTTGAATTTTACATCGATACTTCAAAGAATGGATTAGGATGTGTACTCATGCAAAGTGGTAAGGTAATCGCATATGCTTCTCGGCAATTAAAACCGTATGAGGAGAACTATCCAACTCATGATTTGGAATTAGGTGGCGTAGTATTTGCCTTGAAAATATGAAGGCATTACCTTTATGGAGCAACCTTCAAAGTGTTTTCCGATCACAAGAGCTTGAAGTACATCTACACTCATCAGGAGTTGAACATGAGGCAAAGCAGGTGGATTGAACTTATTGGAGATTATGACATGTAGATAGTGTACCATGAGGGGAAGGCTAATATGGTAGTCGATGCTTTGAGTATAAAGTCGGTTCATTCTTTGTGTACCGCTTGTATGATGAGGTTAAAAGAACAATTGGGGAAAATGGGCATTCATGTGATCGGAAAAGGGGAGGCTATATATTAGTGACTTGACTTTGGAGCCCGAATTATATGACGAAATTCAGGAGAAACAAGTGAATGATCCAAGACATTATAAACCAAGTGCATGTGATCCGGGAGAAGATGAGAGCGACACAAGATAGACAAAAGAGTTATGCCAATTTGAGGAGAAGCGATATTGAGTTCGTGGTGGGAGATAAGGTGCTACTTAAGGTTTCTCCTATGAGAGGAGTAATCAGGCTTGGGAAGAGAGGCAAATTGAGTCAAAAGTTCATCGACCCATATGAGATATTTGATAGGGTCAGTGAAGTGGCTTACTATTTGGCACTTCTCTCTGCACTGAGCGAGTACACAACGTATTTCATGTGTCTCAATTGCGGAAGTATGTAAGTGATCCTTCACATGTTCTTAAAGTGGAAACAATTGAGTTGGATGACGCCTTAACTTATGTGGAGACTCTTAAGGAAATCCTAGACCGGAAAGTGAGAAAGACAAGACATGGGGAAACGGTATTAGTAAAGGTTCTATGGTCAAATCGCCAAGTATAAGAGGCTACATGAGAGGGCGAGGAAGCCATGAAAGAGCGAAATCCTCATATTTTTGAGCAAGTATGAGTTCGGTTACAAGGCCATAACCTTGTTTTTAGAGGGGTGGAGCGTATTACGCAATTGCAAGTTTCTTTTGTTTAATTAGTTTACTTCACCCTAATAGTCGTTTGTTGGTCGTGTTAGTCATTAGTTGTCTTGGTATTTGCCGACATGTAAGTGTCATGGGTAGTAGAAACCTTCTTATGGGTCGTTGTTGGGACATAGATAATAGTGTTAGAGGTACTTTGTTTGAGTCGAGTGTCAACTTCAGGGACGAAGTTCATTTTAAGGGGACAAGACTGTAATACCTTGTATTTTCTAGTAGTGCACTCGGCCGAGTACATCAAAGTAATCGACCGAGTGGCATTCTGCGCGACCGAGTAAAGTGACCGAGTGCCCTCTGGGCAGTTGACCAGCTCCTGATTGTGATTCACTCGGCCGAGTGGCTGGTGCACTCGACCGAGTGCCACCGAGCACCCGACCGAGTGTACGGGCGCAGGTGTTGTTTTTACGTGTTGGGCTTCGTGAGTGGGCCTTAATATAAATACCCTCTTTTTCAGATTTCCCCTTCATTATAAAATCCTAAACATTTCCAAACTTCTTCTCTACCTTTCAAACCCTCTCAAAATATCCCAACAACCTTATCATTTGGAAATCTTATCTTATTTTAAAGATTTCGTGTTCAAGCTTCAACCTTTTTCATTTCTTTACATTTGTAAGTATTATTTGCCCTTTTTTCTTTATTTATTTTGTTAGTAAACCCTGGATTTTGGGAGAGTTGTCTTATGGGAATTTGATTAGGGTTTTGGTTAACTAAGTGGGTTAATTAAGGGAATTTGATTACGGACTGCGGTCCGGCTGTTGGTGGCGATGTTGCGATGTCGTCACCGGGTTTGTTTGGAAGTGTGGTGATTGGAGGACACTTGTGTAATCATATTTCATATGGCATATCATGATTGCATTTCATGTTGCATACACTTGTTATATCGTAAACACTCGTATTATTGAGACTGACCGTAAATGTTTTCAAATATCTATGGTGAACCATATGATATTTCCGATCATATGGGGAGCAGTGGCTTTACAGGTAGCTTGTGCATATTGATGAGTCGGGGCTTGGAACGGTCTCCTTGGAGCGTGTCACCATTAGCATTTCTTATTTTTGACATTATTCATTAGACTCCACCATTTCTAGTTGGTTTGTATTATTTGGTATTGCAGCTTTAAATTCTTGAATATGTATTAACTTTATTTAACATAAAACGTATCTATTTTAAATGCTTCTAATGGTTTGTTCGCACTACTACCTTGAGAAACCAAGATGTGTAGCACCCTCATTGATTAGGAAGATTTCCTAATTAATGGGGTGTACATAAGCTAATAAAGCGGCGGATTGGTTAATAAATCAAGGGGTAGCATCAAACACTGACATTATTGTTGTCGATTATCCATCGGCGCGCGTATAATAACTCCATAGAATTCGAGACTCGCACCTCATTTGTACCTTAAAAAAACGGGATATTCTACATGGTAACCCCGTGTTTTTTTATTTTCTACATGATAACCTCGTTTTTAACAAAAATGTCTTTGAATGGCCATAAATCACGATCAAAAGTTCTGAAAGTGACAATTTTTTTTTTAAATTGACCGGCTTTACGAGATCTTTGATCTAGGGAAAAAATATTTCGGTTTTTGAACTCGTGGCAAGAACTACGGTCAGTCAAACTTTAAACTTTGACTTATTGTACCTCTTTGTAGCGAGTTCCGAATTGGACATTTCTTTTTTTCCAAATTGACCGCGTTCATGATATCTTTGATTTGAAAAAAAAAATCGCCGCTTTCGGAACTCATAGTTGTGAGTTATGGTTAATCAAAGACGTTTTGGGTGAAAAAGAGGTTAGCATGTAGAAAATTAAAAAACACGGATTACACTTAGAATATCCCAAAAAAAAAAAAAAAAAAAATTTCAGAAGTTACAAGGTCTCACCAAATTCTCCATCTTCTTCGTCCAAACTATAGTAACTCCGTAACACTCAACTCTCAACTCTCAACTCTCAACTCTCTCCCGAAGCAATGAATCAAACCCTTACCCCCTCTAATTAAATTAACTGAAATTAGGGTTTTAAATTGGGGGAAAACTCAAATCAATTCAAATAAAATCAAATCAAAATGGATTGGGGAAGCGTAACAGCGGAAGATCTAATGGATGCGCTAAGAGAAGTAGATTGGTCATCACCACCTCGACCTTTCTCTGAATTTTTTTCCCGATTTACCCTTCCTCGTTCTTTCTCTAAATGGAATAGTCGCCTCAAATGCAACCTTTACTAGTAATCATCACACCTTTCTTTCTAATTTTCAATTTATTTTTTGTATATTTGTTTAATTTGATCTTGTTAATTTTGGTGATCATGATGTTTTTTCAATGATTTTAATTGTCGATAAGCAGTGGCGGAACTAAGGGGGACTAGCAGGGGCGGTCGCATTGGGGAATTAAAAACTTTTTAATTCTGCTGTTGAAATTTATGATTTTTTTGAGCTTACCTTATTGCATTACTAGTTGCTTGACTCGCCTCGAAAGTTTTGAAGCCTAACTACGGATACTGGTTCTGCCTTTGAGCTTTACTTGTATTTAATGATGGCGATGAGTACGGGCGTGGTGGATTAGTTAAGAGACTATTGAGTTTTGTAGGGTGCGTGTAGTGAAGCTTGGGTGCGTGTAGTGAAGCTTGTTTGAGTAGCTTTGCACGGACATCGCTGTTGGTATGTTAAGGTTCTAAAAGTTACCGTGACCGTGTTTTGAGGTAATATCCTCCTCGACAACCAGTTTCAAGATCATAAATGATGATGTTATTTTTTATCTTGTGGTTGTATAGAGGCTTGCACAGACATTGCTGTGGGTTTATTAGGGTTTTAAAAGTTACCATGACCTTGTTTTGAGGTGATATGCTCCTTGATAACCAATTTTAAGATCATAAATGATGATGTTATTTATTAGCTTGTGGTGTGTATTGAAGCAGCAAGTCTCTTGTAAACGCTTTTACATTCAGTAAAAGGTGGGTCTGTTTCACAATTGGAAGCAAAAGGTTATGGTTTAAATTTTGCTATTTCGGAACGCTCTTCACTTTCCCTGTAACTTGACACTAGTCCTCTTCGTTCTCGTTCTCCTGTCTTTTAGATTGATGTAATACTTGGATATTCTGTTCTGGAAGACGAATATGCATTTTATATTTTGACCACTTCGAGGGAGTTCTTTAACATGCTCTTTGTTAATTTTTTGTACTCTGATTGAGTGTCAGCTTCACTCAGCTATTGATTTGCTCGAAAATAATTTTCAACTTTTTAATGCTCCCTTTTAATTTTGAAGATTTCATTCGCACATAAATTGCATGTGTTAAGAAGCTAACGGAAGGACAATATCATCTTATATGTTGCCCACCTTCAGAAGTAATACTGCGGCTCTTGTTTGTTATTTTTTGATTCTTTGTCTCCCTTTTAATTTTGAAGATTTCATTCGCACATAAATTAGCTGAATGCCTGAATGATGTGATCGAAATAAAAATGGGGGAGCAAATGGGAAGAATTATGAAACTTACGCAAATTACGATAGAAATGCAGCTCTTCAATCAAATATTGATAGGCTACCCATTTTACTAGAATTGCAGTGTAATTAAACACTTGGATTCTTATAACCAACAAGCATGAGCTAGTTTTCATTCATAAAAGTTCTTTGGATAGATCATTACAAATTACCTAATGACCTTATATAGGCTATCATGACTTGGGGCCTGGGGGATAAGAAACAAAAGAGATAAATGACTAAACTAGCCTTAGTCTCATTTTGATGCGTATCACTGAATTTTCTTTTTGCTGTTTTTGATGATGCACTTGAACTTTCGGAGAGTTTTTGATGCTCAATGTTTCCTAATTTTGTGTACTTGCAGCTATCGAACTAACTACTTCATCTTGATGGTGGTTATTCTTGGTGAGCAATTCAGCAACCTTAGTTCTTTCCCTGCGTTATTTTGCTTAATTAGGGTTTATGAATCTTGACTGTGTTTTATGTATACAGGTTTGGGTTTTCTAAGAAAGCCGCTTGCACTTATTGCTGCTGCTTTAACAGCTCTTAGCATCACGTTTTTGAATGATAGGTATGATAGCCACGATGCTATGTTTGTATTTACCTTTTTTTCCGTAAAGGTTCTTTCCTTAGTTTGAAAGAGTGGTTGAACAATTACACTTCTATAGGGATGGTCTTTCTTTCATGGATGAATGCTATTCTGTTGGTGTGAATGGAAATGTCTTGTTGTGGTCTGGTGTGAAATACTAAATGAGACATCCTCCTATTTAATTGATTCTTTACGTTTGCTTTTTTTAGGAAGGTAATTTGAACAAACGTAAAGAGTCAGTTGAATACGAAAGAGTAATATTCTTTCACACCTATTGCATTCTTCTATTTTAATTACCCTAACTGGTGGTGGAGCGAAGAGTGATGATGGTGGTGCTTTAGCTCATGGCTAATTTTTTTTTATTCTAGCCCTTATTTTCTATGATTAAAGGGGCATCTTTTTTTTTTTTGAAAGTGTTGAGAGTTTATGGCACTGAGTACTGTTGGCTGCTCAGACAATTCACATCCTGAGTTGTCGGTTTGAAGTTTCATCCAAGGTAAGGTAATTGTGAACTGCAATAGGAGAAGATGCAAGTCAATAGGCCAGCTCGGTTACCCGATTCTTCTCTCTTCTCCCATTCTTGTACTCTCTTTTTTCGTTTATGGAAGGAGTCAAAACACTTGACTGAAGTTCCGAGAGACAGATGCCCCGCTTAACTATACCAAGAGACTGATCGGGCATTATGATAAAAATCATCGATGGGATGTAGTAATTAATATATGATTGGTACACTTCTAGAAGAAATTCAGCTTCCAAAACATATTAAATATACCTGCTTTTGTGCGCATGGTATCGTCAATGGCAATCTTGTAATTTTAGATATGATTCATTTGGACTTGGAACTGTCCTGAAATTGATCTTTTGTCTTCATTAGCACTTGGATGGTTGCAGCTTTTTTTGTTGTATTAAAGGTAGCAATAATTCTTGTATACATCGGTTGCACATAAAGGTTATTGGAAAACCGTCGGTTACTTTACTTAATTACCCCCCTCCACTAACTACCATAACTTGCTAATAAGGGCATCCAGGTACTTTGTTAATGGTTTTACAATGTTTTTTCGTAAATTGTTTTACAAGAGGCTTACTATTAAAGCTAGTCACAACTCACAAGACTAACATATGGATTCATGTATTTCTAGTATTACAATTCGGGAAAACTAATTTTATTATTAAAATGATATCTGACTGCACTGCCTCATGCTTTATTTCCTGTGTTTTCCCTTCTATTTTCTCTATATTATACCGATGTGTTATCCGTGTTTCTCAGCTTTGCTGGTACATTTAGTGAGAAGGTTACAAGAACAGTGAGACGGTTTTCTCCACATCTAGCTGCCAAAATGAGGCCTCCACTTACGTAAGTCGCTTCATTTTCATCTAGTGTAATGAAGCCTTTTGTATCCAAGTTTCACAATGCGTTGTTTATCCTTCTTAATTCTGAAATGTACTAGGCCTGTAATTCGTGGCCGTCCCTCAGCAAAAAGGGCCATATACATATGTGGGCGGCGTCGTTGGGTATTCGTATTGAGTTTTTCTACTGGTAAGTTATATTGGAAATGAGACTGTGAGTCATCCTTGACGATATTTTGAGTTATCTTGATGGGGTGTATGGTTGTATCTAATTTGTTTGTACTTGCTGTTTCAGTGAGTATTCTCCTTTGGCTTCTTTCTTGTGGTCTCATGATTGTTCTATGGGCATTTTCTATTGGACTTCTCGGTAATTTTCTAGTTCAATATTTCTTTGTTCCGTTTCCATTACCAAGGACTTTCATGATGCTTGAGATTTTTGCCTGACTCTTGTCTTGTCCTCAGCCACCGTGCTTCATGCAAGCTTTAGGACCCCTAATCTGAAAGCTCGGCTGAATACATTCCGTGAAGAATTTCGTCAAGTGTGGCGAAACTATAGTGATTTGTAGTTACGAACTTCGGATAATGTAAGAAGCTTCTTATTCTTTCTTCAGGCTTATTTTTTTTTGCCCACGTTGTTCATCTGTACTTTGTTTCATTCTTTGTGCTACACCTTTTAAGGGGTTTTTTTTATAGTTGATAGGGAAGTTATAAGCCCATACCATGAGTCCATGACATCTCAAATATCTATTTATGTTTTGCGATGTTCATTTTTCGAAAAAATTGGCCACAAATAGTCCTTTTTTTGTTAAAAAAATTGCGGATTGACCACATATGTGGCCAATTTTTTGCTCTTTATTTTCGCCTGGAGCTATTGCGATATCTCGTATCGCTTCTTCCGATACTTATACAATACTTATACAATACATATCTTCTGAAATTTTGAAGCAGGCAGTTCAAGCTATTGACAGGCTGAATCGTGTCACCTAGTTAAAGCTTAAAAGTAAACCCTAGAGTTCCACTTAACAATATAGTAAGGGAAGTAGGGTCGAATCCACAAAGAGATGATTATATCTAATAGCTAATTTAGTGATTTAGAGTCTAGACTATTTAAGGGTAGCCGGTTTGTTGATTGAATTTCTGATTAACTAAAACAAATGAATAAAGAACTAAAAATAAATAATCGAAAACAATGTAAGATAGATAAAAAAGGGATCCAGGGTCACCGGGTCACTATGGTCTTTTGTCGGGGTCTCAACAGGTCAAGCGAATGTAATAAATTAATCTTAAGACACACTTAACATCGTTTGACTCGTCTCAGATCAACTAATGCTCAAGAACAATCGTAACGGGCTCTTGCTATATATTAGGACGTCCTACCGATTACAACAAGTCTATTCTAACCAAAATTTCACTTAAGGTCATAATTACTAAGTCAATCAATTAATTTAGCTAAGATTAATTAACGGTCAATTTAATGTTGCAACTAAAATTAAGGTTAATTAGATTGCCTAAATTAACCCCTCAATTAGACCATAGATCCCCTTAACCCTATATAATTAACTACGCATAATTAAAGCAACCTCAATGGATACTAGAATGTTGTCAAAATTCCGACCTCTGCTCTTCAACTCACATCACTCCATACAATATTGTTTAAAACTCCTGCTTTCCAAATTCCTCATGTTGCTGGGGGTAGCAGTAGGGGTGAGCAAAACCGTATACCCGATACGGTTTTGAAAACCGTATCGGATATAAAATCGCAAAAATCACTATACGGATCCGATACGGTTTAGCCATATATACGGTTTTCGGGTACCCGGAAAAACCGTGTATACGGAATCCGTATATACGGATACGGTTTSGTAAYAAATKCCCAATTAAACATTGTAATTATTCAAGAGCTAATAATTACCTATAACATGACCGCCTCTAGTGAAAGACTAATTATTATTTATTGAGATAAGTTACTTAAGAAAAATCTTAAAAAACGTTAGAAGAGTGGGAGTCGAAAGAGGAACTTTGCATTTTTTAATTTTTTTTATACAAAAACTTCAAACCGTGTCAGAAACCGTATATACGGTTTCATTTTTTCCCGACCCGGATACGATACGGTTTTATAAAAACCGTATCGTATATACGGAAATCCGTATAACTCAAACCGTATACCGTATCGTATCCGTATTATAAAACCGTATCGTATATTTTTGCTCACCCCTAGGTAGCAGGGTTGCTGCAGTCAATATGAGTTTGACACCAAGGGAGGAATGTATCACGTTACTGAAATTCCATTTGAAGGTTGCTTGGGATACAACTGCAAGCATTTCATGGTTGGTGATTTTGTGTGTGGGAAGTTACAACTCTATAGACTAGCGTTTATTGTTTTGCAGGAAAATGCTAAGCTTTCCCCATAATACTTATTTTTCCTATAGTAGCAAGGCATGGGAGGTTGCCTGCTAGTTAAAACTTCCAGACCACTCGAAGATTCATCCTGTGCTTCACATTTAAGGAAACATGGAGGTCATATGACTAGGAATGTGACCATTCACGAGTTAGATGATGTGCAACAACTCATTGAGCGTAATAGAATTCTGTTATTGGCAGAAATTTAGCAACAGGACATAAGTAGATTGTTTCTAGTTGGAAGTCATTAGCTTTTGTGAATCTTTACACTTAGCATCTCTCTGGGAATTCTCTTTCAACCTTAACCTTGATAACTATTTGATGAAATAGTTAATCACTCAATAAAGCAAGTCTGGTCTCAATTCTTGTTCCTTTGAACCCGTATTGGTTCTGCAATTTTCCCTGATTATGTCTGGGACTTGTTCTACCAATTTAGCTAATGCAGATTGGAGAGGGAATCCGTGGGGGATGAAACTATGGAACATGATGAAAGTAATGTTTTTTTTTTTTCTTTTTTCTTTATGGGTAGATAGTACACGTTAGCTTTTAAATGTTTTTGTGAGAGCGTGTAAGATGTGCATATGTTGAGTTCCTATGAATTTCGTTTATACCATGAAAACTGCTTTTTTTTTTTTTTTTTTTTTTTTTTTTTTTTTTTTTTTTAAAAAAACGTTTTGTTTACGCAACATACTGGCATGGTTATAAAATTTTCAGTGAAAAAGACCTGGTTTTCAGAACAGCTCTTATTGTGCAGTATTTTCAGTTTTTCACATATGAAATTGATGTATACTTTTAGGGTTATTTAACAAGAATACTCCAAACTATAGCCTCTCATTTTTAACCGGTAAAATTAGGTTAAAAAGTCAAGTGGGTCCCTTACCACCTATTATCAGTTATCACCCTCACAACCACTCGCACTCCATCCTTCTCCTTTCATACCCCATTCTCAACCACCATTCACCACCTGCCACCACCTGCAACTGGCACCATCCCCTACCGTCCACCACTGTTCACAACCCTCGCCTCCTCATCTCCCCCGTTTTTTCTATAAAATAAAGGTCACGGCCAACCGTGCCTCACCCTCTTGTCGTCGACCACTATGACTCCGACCTTGTGCATCCTAAAAGTCTCTTTCAAGGTTAATGAAGAGAGGATCAATGATTGTGCTTCCTTTGGTTTCCTCTTTGACGATTGACGGCTTTGGAAATTTTGGCTGGAAGAAACTAGGATGGGTCGTCATGGGTGGGTTTTGAGGCTGATGAATAAGTGATTGTGGATGAATAAGGTGGCAGTCGAGGTGTTGGTGATGGTTTATAGTTTAGAGTATTCATGTTAAATAACCCTATTTTTTATCATGGCTTGTTATTTTTAAAATTTCATTAGGGTGTACTACTGTACTAGGCGTGAGCTCATTAGGTTTTGCTCATTTCCTTCTCTTTCTAGGGATTTCAGCAGTGATTGCGAAGCTGAAGATATTGATCCTGAAGCTGGAGATGCATGTGTTTCGGTTGGTTTACGTGATCTGAAGATTACGGAGATATGTGCAAAGGCTGGGGAAGATTGCGTCAGCTTGTGGGATTGTATGTTGTCCTGACCATTACTTTGTTATGATGAACAGAGGCAATGCACTCTGTTATGAACATCGTTTGTCGAAGGTTATTTTTATTTTCATACCATCCTTTTGGCGACTTTTTCGGTATCTGTATTACTCGGCCAACTGTCGTGAAGGTGTTCCGGCAGCTGAAACTTCCAGTCAATGTTAATTCCTAACATGTAGATAGCATTGTTAATTTGTTATCCATTGTGCACAGTGCCACAGGAAGTTTGTTCATATATGCAGGAAAAATAATTGAAACTCGGACTTTGAAATACAATGCAAACATCGAAAACTCTATTGGTAATCTCTTGATCCATAAGCCAAGAACAAGAGGGTTTGTTTGCCAGATGCCTTACTAAAGGGAAACACTTGTGCGATTCAAACTGATATCCAAGTTATCATAACAATCTTACAAATTTTCTTAAAATAATAATCGAACATTATTTTTTCAATAAGAGAAACACTTGTGTGATTCAAACCGATATCCAAATTATCATAACAATCTTACAATTTTCCTAACATAATAATCGAACATTTTTTTTGAATAAAACCTTGTCCTGCAATAACCTAGTCATGAATGTAGCACAAACGATATTATAGTTACATGAAGGATAGCATACGGTTGCCAAAAAAAAAAAAAAAAAAAAAATTACTTGGCATATAAACTATTATACTGCAGCTTCTGGGTGAAGCTTGTCATGATCATAACAATCAGCAACAACCACATCTGCTCTTTTCTCAACATTCTTATACTTGTATTGCCGTGCCAGCATCACATATACTGATAAATTCAGCACTGCTATAACTGCAAGGAACCAATAGAAGTTGTCCAAGCGGCTCGAGTTCATATCCTTGCCAAACCAACTATTTCCGGCCTTACCCGTGACACGAGATATAGTTGCTATAAGCAAACTACTAACGAAATTAGCAGCTCCGATGACACTAAGGTAAAGAGCAATTCCTAAGCTCCTCATAGAATCAGGTACTTGGTCGTAGAAATACTCCTGTAATCCGACATAGGTGAAACCGTCCGCCACTCCTACAATGACGAATTGTGGTGCTAACCAAAATACACTCATAGAAAGCGAGCTCATATTGGAATCGTTGTCAACAACGTTAAGCCTTTTCCGTTCAACCAAAGCTGCCGACATCATTGCTATAATCGAGAAAATCATTCCTAAGCCAATTCTTTCTAGAATTCTGATTCCTCTTTCGTCATTTCTAGCTCTTCTGACAATAGGAACCAGGATTTTGTCGTAAATTATGACTGTGACTATCATTCCGATGGCTGAAAGGCCGAAGATTGTTGCAGGCGGGATCATGAAATTGTTGTTAATCCGACGGTCCATTACTGAGGCTTGCTTGATGAAAAATGTAGTTATTTGTGATGAGCAAACAGCAAATGGTACACATGTTATCCATATAGGGATCATGTTCAGAATAAGCTTTGTTTCTTCTACTTGAGTCACTGTGGCTAATCTCCATGGACTTATCTTTTCTTCTGGAATACCGTTGTCGGTAATTACGGCTGCTTTGTCCAAGAATCTAAAACCGGCATCAAAATTAATGTTTAGTTAGTATATTATCACTAAACTAGTTGCGCTTCTTTTTTTATTAAACATGAATATGAGAAAAACAGAGAAGCATCATACCTAAGCTTGTCGGTATGACAAAGACGCCTCTTACTTTGCGGCTCCATAGGAGGTTCATACAGCTCACTTGCGCTGTTTGGATAAAGAACCTTTCTCTTTGCAACGGCTGCTACTAACACCTGCAACATCGGCGTTACAAAGCTTCCGCTCGGCTTCCTGTACCTATAATAAGGTCTTCCAATGATGAATATTACTAAACTTATACTCATGGTGATCATGAGCGTCATATCAGCTGCACCCCAACCAAAGCGGTCTTGGAGATACACGATCAATGTAACACCGAGCAGAAGGCCGCTACATAGCCCAAAGTTCCACCAATTGAAGAAAGACATTTTCTTCTTTCTTTCTCCGTCATGATCATCATCAAATTGGTCTGCGCCAAAGCTTTCAAGAGACGGTTTATGGCCTCCTGTTCCAATAGAGATCAAGTAGATAGATAGAAAAAACACCACAGCGTGGATCTCCCTTGTATTCGCGCAGGGCCCTGAATCACATGGCCTCAAGCCTGGTACTAACCTTGACATTGTTAAGAGAGCTAAACCCTGGTAATTAAGTATGCAATATGTTAAATCTAGACAAAATATCATCTATATGTCCAATTTCCGCGTCTCATATTTCCTTCTGACACATCGATCACTTGTAATTATAACAAAAAATTTTATACATTATATTAAGTAGACTGACAACGTGTCATTGTGTCGAAAGGTAAAGGCGAAGAGACACCATATATATATATATATATATATGAGTAAGTTGTATTTTGTGTTGCAATTCTTTTACAATATACGGAGTATAATTTAATGTAAGACCGTTATTTACAAAATAGATAATTACCATGATATATATGAGGGATGAGATGAAGACGGTGAAGAAGCGACCCAAGTAAGCATCGGCCAAGAATCCACCAAGTAGTGGCATCAAAGTAGTGACACCAGACCAGTAGTTGACACTTTTTGCTGCTGTTTCAAGATCTTGATGTATGACTTTTGTCAAGTATATCATCAGACTCGTTGCTATACCAAAGTAGCTTAGCCTCTCACTGAACTCTATTGCTGTAATATATAGTGCATCATATCGATATCATGTAAGCAAGACGGAATTAACAAGAGTTAGACGACACAGTACTAGATCCCCTGTAAAGCGGTTTTACAAAAACATGATGATAGTTGATAAAAGTCACGTTCACGGAGTATTTTAATGAGGCTACTTTTACTTAAGTAAAACAATACAGTACTTGGGTTTTACAAATAATTTAATCTGTGATTTTTGTTAGTAGTATAATTACTGTTTGCTATACAGCATGTAACTGTAAAGTACGCAAAGTCTTAGAGGTAAGTGCAACAACACTGAAGTTCATGCCTAGGGCAACTAATTAATAAATATTGTTTAGTTTCATTGAACATCACTTAAAACAAAGATAGTTGAATAGATACGAGCAATAATCATGTACTCGTATTACATATACGATAAACAAGTTATATGCATGGGGATAACGGTATACAAACAACACATGTACTCAACAGACTTAGGTTGGTCAAAACATATATATAAAAAGGATGAATAGTAGGTTTACCTATGATGAAAAGAGAAGCTCTCCAAACACCAGTGGAAGCTCTAAGGGGTACCCTACCCTTGTAATCCAAGGAAGAATCGAACACACATTTTTCATTAACAACATTGTTAATCATCATGTGGTTACCTTTATGATTAGATCTCTCTTCTGCCATTAACATTCACTTCAATCTACTCCCTATATATATATATATATATATATATATATATATATATATATATATATATATTTATATATATACTGATAGATATATGTATATATATATATATATATATATATATTTATTGTGTAGTACTTGGTATAGTATAGACGTATAGTATAAGTGTATCTAAAACATAAAATAAGCTGCCTGCGTAATATTAATTATTGGAAAAGATTAGTGAGAATAATAGGCATGGCTTTGTGCTTTATTTATAGTGGGATTATATTCCATCACCTTCATTTTCCACCTTACCTTAGCTTCTTTTTATTTAATGCTCCATACAGAATTTTCCCCACTTTATCGCAAATTAACTCCATGTCTTACAACTCTAATTAATTAAACTTGCATTTTTACCTTTTTTTTAAATTATTTTGGGACGCATACAAAATGATCATCAACTTTAATCTAATGTATGTAGAAGTTTAATACCAAGTATATACTCCCTCCTAGTCGATCATTTCTTCTCTCTTTCCTTATTCATGTCAATCGGATTTTCTTCCCTCTTTCCTTTTTTGGAATGTTTTATGTCGTCCAAATTTAATTGCATGTGGGGTAGAGTGTATTGTATGGTCCAAAATCTCAATTCCGGGGGAAGAAATGATCAACTAGGAGGGAATATATGTTTTTCGAGTCAAGAAAGTTTAATCTCACCACAAATTTTTTTTATTTTTTTTTTTCTTTTAGTGAAATGACTACAAGGATATTACAATTACAATCGATAGAAAGAGGAATTCAGACATGAGACTAATTACAATCGATAGAAAGAGGAATTCAGACATGAGACTTATGACGACACTATTATTTAGTATGTACATATCTATCTTAACTATTACGCTAAGAAATATAAAATGTGAAGTTAGTCGGTCTCTCTCAATGGCAATGATTTGAGTAGAGAATAATTAAGGAGATTCGGCACTACTAAATTGATCGATGTCATTGTCGATTGATCATAAGTATTCCCAATATGATATTGCCAATAAGCATCTTTCCTACATGCATATGGGTCGTCCCACATCTACTCTTGTTACTGTCTTTCGGATATGACCTATATATGTCAACGGTCAACCATTTTTATCTTTACCGCCTTTCATTATCATATTAGTGGTCTCCTTTAAAACGGTTATGAGGGAATTTTGATAAACAGTAAAACTAGTTGAACCATTGTGATTACGTTTGACCATAAATTGGTCACAAAAAAGACGAAATTGGTCCGGACTTACATACCTGGTTTTGCCATGGCTTTACTATTCATGTTGGACGACATGAACAAGCTCTGAGAATATGATTATTTATACAAAAATTTCTAATATAATATACCATGTCACCTATGAGGATGTGTTATGTTTATATAATTTAGATTATGTTTGATTATTCATGAGAATAATACAGAGAATTTCCCCATTTGCAAAAAGTGGGGAAAATGGAGCAGTTTATTTTTTGCAAATTTGTTTGGAACCCTATTCGCTATAGGTTTCGGGGTAACGACCACAAAAAATGAAAATGGAAAAGACCAGAAAAAATGGTATGAGTAGAGGGTACAGTATTCCGCCGAAATTACACTAGAACATCCCCCCTTACACTATATGACTAATGAGTATATGTATGTATGTATGAATGACTGTCAATTTATTTGAAGTTGGATCCCATACAATCTTAATCACTCAATGTGTGTTTTCAAACATGTTTTTAATATGCTCACATACTACACCACCTCTTTTTGGTCCAAAAAAAAAATATCCTCATAACATGCAAAAATGCTTCAACCTTCAAACTATTTTTACCCTTTGATTAAAATACTCCTCGAAAAGAATATATAAGACTGATTAAAATACTCCTCGAAAAGAATATATAAGACGCAAGAAGTACCGTCTTGTACGGATATCTATATAGAACATTAATGTATTGACTGTATGCATACATTGATGCAAGTACGCAACCGTCTCATATTAACTTTCCGACTTTTCAACTTGGCTTATTTATAACAAGTATTAGTTGACAATTTCAGACAACATCATGCCTGAAAATTAAAACAGATATCCTCGAAAAATGCATTAAAACAACAAATTCATGTACATGACTTCAATCAACAAATCTCGCTCAACTTACTTACAACGTGGAACAAAGCAGTACGAAGATATATTTAGTGAACTAAAGCTCTGAACGACTACCTTATACGCGACCTATTCACCTCTCCTAACAACACCGCCTTTTGAAGACTCTTCTGCATCCACAATAAGAGAGATTTTAAAAAGACATTCAAATGTAAGCATCATCAGCAACTAAACCATAAATAACAGACATCCAAGAGAAATGAACTAATGAAGAAATCTGATAATTGCAAATAGCAGCTGAGCTAGCTGATGGCATTTGAATCCCATCAACATCAGAAATACCCTTCCCTTGTGACTGGCTCACTTCACGCCAACATAAAACAAATCATCTAATGACAGTTAGCCCGTCCCATAACAAATTATGTTGGGGTAAACAAGATGTAGATGCAACCAATCTGTGATAGATCAGGCGATTATCAATAACTTCATCCCAAAAAAATTCCCCATTCGACTCTAGTGATTAACTCATGTCTACTTTGACCACTAATTTCTCCAAATATAAGGGATATAAAATAAAAATGTCATGTTTGGATTATCAAAACAAATGTCTTCATTATCATTTACAAAAAAAGTTACAACTATTGTATATCGTTAGATAATATTGATCATGCTTGTTTAAATAGCTAAATTCAAAAGACTATATAAATTGGATGAAGATTGTACTTGCACTACAAAGAATACACAAATTACATCTTATGGCATCTTCAAACTAATATTGAGCAGAAATAAGTGCAAAGTTTAAAAGACCCACCGCCACCGCCAACAACAACAACCACCACCACCACCAACAACAACAACACACTCTTACCACTAACATACCCCCAACACAGAGAGACCTTTTTCAAGTGACCCAAAATAATAATTGAATCTGAAATTGCAACTGCTAATTCGCAACAAAAAGAAGTAAAGCAAAAAGATTAATGAGTCATTTTTTTACTCCATCGTAGTTCAGAACAAAAGAATAATGAGCCTTTGGCTCCATGGAGATAAAAAAACTCACAAACATTAGAAAAATTATTAAAATCCACGGAACTTACAATGAAAAGGCTGACAAGTATAAGCTCATCAATACATCCGACCGCTGCAATCAGCTGCGCCACAATAACAATCCTTTTTCTTGATATTTCCATTGGAGTCAAAAACTTGATCAATAGTGTAATTGTAATGATACGTAAGCTCTTGCAGAGGGGGTATATTATCGGAAGCAAACAACATTATGTGAGGAATTCTCTTGTCATCATGATCATAAAGGACGTTTTGCGCATAAAGGTTAGGAGAACAACTATGATTGATAAACCTCCCAATATTCCCATACCTTCTAGCATCAATAGTAAAACCATTTTCTACAACATCACTGGAAATTGAAGGCATGTTAGGCATGAGATCTGAAAGTTTATCCTTGAAAGTTGTATCATCATAGTTCTGGCCAATATCAAATAGATATTCATCACTACCCGCTCTTTGTTCAGCTTGCTTGTCCTCCAATAGCTCTCCAATATATTCACATATGAAGCTACCGGATGAAATAGAAGAATGGCATCTAACACCCCATCCCCTAGACTTAGTTTTGAAGATCTCAAGAGGCAGTTTGATACCGTGTTGGCTAACTCTATTGGGACACGATGGAGGACAACTGCAAGTAGAACCACATTCATAAACAAGAGGCTTTGCTAAGACTATTGCCCCACTTAAATTGTAAGGAATCTCCCCTCCATTCTTGACAGCACACGAGCAATGGTCAGAATCGGAACATCCGTCCTTGCAATTACAGCCCGTACGAGGCAAAGGCCGACACCAGTCAGGGTACATCATGCTAGTAATATAGGTAAACGGCGGAGGTGTCTCGTCATCTACGGTATTGATAGCACAAATAGGGGGTTTATCTTTGCCTTTTGAAATGTCATCTACACAACAACCTTCCCGCACTTTACACTTTTTGAATTGCTTCATCTCCTTCCAAACAAGTTGTCGTTGACCAGGAATTCTTTTCAACTCAAACTTATAGACCACATTTCTATGATGCCCAAGATCTTGCCAGTATCTTTCAACAGTATACAATCCATCATAAGTGTATGTGACAACCATTTTAGGCCCATTATCGCCTGGCTTTGCTTCTTTAAAGCCTCGAACTACCCTTACTGGATTCTTTGCATCAATGCAATTCTTCAAGGCTAGATTTCCTCGTTCAAGTTTTTGATCTTCAGGCTGCTTATCAGCACCCACTGGATTTCCGCCTTGACCCGTATATATCAAGACATCAGAGTTATCGACGTCATTGTCATATCCTCCGGAAGCCACTACACTTATAGCAAGATAATTCTTACCTTCCCGCTTAGTGTCTATACCACTCTGAAGTGGACCGTGAATCCCGATAATTGCAAGTTCTATGCGATAGCTAAAAAAATCACCGACTTCTACTCCAGGAACCTCTCCTATTACTTTTTGTGTGTTAATATATTTCCCTTTTTCCTTCAGAAGACCTGCAGCGGCTAGATCTATCCTTTTACTAGCTTTTCCCTTGTCTTTAGACTTTGTTTCTTGTCCTTGAAGTAGCTTCCTGACAAGTGCCTGAAATAACTTTAAGGTCTCTCGAACATTGCTACGAGCAACTCTTTCATTTGAAGAACCAGCAACGGAAAAAGGGGATGAAGAATCGCAATTATGCGGATCAGGAAGAAGCTGTAAGTCATTATGTTCCACATTCTCAGAAGAGTCCTGATTATCTTTGAAGCCCAATGGTCGAGAAACCTCATCTGCCTCCATGTCCTTGACACAAGGTACAACCAACATAGATTCTGCATTGTCTTTACACTTAATAAGACAAGGTTCTTGTGCATCATAAACAAGGTTCTTTCTCTTGCTTTCTTTTGAAACACAAGACGGGCTCAATTTAGCTGGCCCCTTAATTTGATTCCACGGAGAAGAAGCTTCACACATTAGACCTTGGACAATGACGCCCTTTTCAATGACAAAATCAGCAATGCTTTCTCCCTGAAGTTCAATGTTACTAGAAACACAAACCGACTTTTCGTTCATATCTGTATCCTTCATGAGATTACTCTCATCTTTTTCACCATACACTGATAGTGCTATATCTTGCATATGCTGCTCATAATTGTTATTTAACATAGGTGCTTGCATGTTTATCTCCACGGTAACCCCTTTATCAACCTCTGAATGCTTCTCATGTGTGTAATTGCTTTTCACATAAATATTACAACCAGAGCCAACCGGGAAATTACGAACTGCAGACACTCTTCTAGGAGGTGGATATATTTGTTCCTTCCCGACAAGAGTCGGAGGAATTGGATAATGTGGCAATAGGCTATGGTCTACTCTGGTCCCCTCTTCACCCCAACTGTTATGAGCGACATCAGCAAGCTCCTTGGGATCAACTACACTGGAATCCTTCAATGTAGTTGGAAACTGCAATCTAACTTCCATCAACTCATCAGATAAATCATGTGTTTCGCCTGTCACAATGTGTTTTTTTGCACCAATTTGAATCTCTTCAAGTGTATTAGGCTTCTTATCATATAGGTTATTTAATTTCACATTTTTACACTCGACCTTGCCACAGGTAACCAAGCTCGATGCCTTCAACTCAACTACACCAGAATCCTTCGCCGTTGGTTCCACAGCTCTTTTCCTCTCCCTCTCCGCTTCATGAAGACCTTCACTCTTTTCCCCACAACTCCCATTATTTAGCCCATCAACCCCTTGCATCTCCTTTGCTTTGCTTTGCATACATAATGGTTGAGCATTTGGGCCACACCCAGAAGGAAATTCACGAACACCCAATACTTTTCGCCTCTTATATTTCTGAGAGGGCATCAACAAAGAAGAACCACTGAACTTCATATGCTTTTCTTCACCCATTATCGAGCCCATTATTTCCCCTTAAAGAGGCCTACCAAAAAAAATGAATTCCGATCAACAAAGTTATCAATTTGCCCCCATATTGATGACCCATCTTTGCTAAAATCACATGCTCATATGCTCACAACTTAACTTAATAACAAAAAACCACCTCGAGGGTGCTAGGGTAACACTGTTAAGGCACTGGCCAAAACGCCCAAGGGTGCTTACGTGCACCTTTATGTACAAGGCACAACTCACTACATTTTCCATATCGTTTCTTTTAGTTCTTCCGAGAGTCACCCCTTTTAAAATGCCAATAGGAGGGTATTATCACATAATTCTTTGAAGATGCAAATTTGTTTGGACAAACATAATAAAAAGTGATGCTCGTGTCATGATGTGTACGTTTTCACCTTACAACTTGCGCTTTGTCATCACGGGCCCTCATTGTTTACGTGCGCCTCACGCTTCTTACAACTAATAAGGCCCCCCCATCATAGAAATCACACACTTGGACTAGAATGCCAAAGAGTGTGCGAGTTACTTATTTTAGTGGGTTGTTTTAACATGATTCCTTAAAGCCACTCCACAAAACCTAAGAAACTGCTTGGCTAAGATTTATTAAAAAAAATGTGACGACATGTTCTAGAAAGTGATAAGTGGAACAAATGGAAGAAGTTGTTTGTCTAGCCCTAAGGTTAGTAGATCCTCCTATTTTTCATGTACAACTATCAAAGGACAACCAAATAGTTTTATGGAAATACTTTTGGCTTTCCACCAAGGGAAAGATTCTTAGCCTCAAAATCATAACTAAATATAAGAAGGCAAATTCTTATTTAAGACTGGTCAAATTGTATAAATGCAACAAAAGCATAGGCATAGGGAAAAGTAAAAAATATGTCTTACATGCGCATGTGAGATGATATTTTATCCGCTTTAGTATTAACACGGATACACTCGTCTTAAGGGAGACTAACTGATATAAGAATAAGTACCCGCATCCAGCTTTCCCCATACACTCACATATTCAATGGTGTAAAATACAAATGAAAACCTCGCTGGAAAATAACCGTATCTAACGCTCTGACACCATATGGTGTCGGGCCAAGTAACATAAAATGGATTGCAACAACATTGACTTTGGAACATGACACAAACACTCGGGCTCTCCATTTTCCGTCAAGAACTCTTATAAGACTCTACAATGAAGCTGCATGGAGGTTGTTGATACTTCAACCACTTCATTTCAGAAAAAACATATGACCAGAAGAGTGTGAGAGTGTGAGGCTGTGAGCTAATTACCCAGATACTCCTAACCTCCATAAACTAAGGGAGTGTTTGGTTAACCTATTCTAGGTATAAGGTATGGGTTTTGAATAAGTTAAACTCATACCTTGTGTTTCTTTACAATTTTCGTAATCATACCTCAAATCCATGAGGTATGGTTGAAGTTGGTATGAGATTGATACCTTAAGTCATTGATACCTTGTGTTTCTTTACAAACAAGAGCTCATACCATAATTTTTCTCACAAAAATAGAAATATCCATAAAATTATTTCTTTTTTAAAGATTTTTTTTTCCAATAATATACAAACAATGAATTTTTTTGACACTTTTAATACATTTAAGAATAAAACTATTATGATATTGAAAAAAGATTATATTATATAAAAAAATTATATAAAAGTTTGAACTAGTTAAACATGAAAAATTAAGGAGAAAATTAATACATAAATAAATAGTACAAAATTAAGTAAATAGACATACAACAAAATTTGATTCCTCATTCCAGAATTGAACCAAACACAAGGTATCAGGAATCAAGTTCCAAACTCATATCATCCTAGTTTGATTTTTGATTCCATAAACCAAGCGACCCCGGAGCACTTTCCCACAAATACTTTTTCATATCCATAACATGTAACTAAAATTACATATCTTAAAAACTTATTAAACCTTCAATCACAAGTGAGAGACATAAATGACCATTTGCCAATGAACACAAAAAGACTCTTGAAAGAAATAAGGGGTTCCTTAGTTTAAAAAGGTACGATATCCAGAACATGTGACTAAAATTACATATGTTAAAAGAATTATTTAACCTTCAATCACATGTGAGAGACATAAGTGACCATTTGCCAATGAATAAAAAGAAACTCTTAAGAGAAAAAAGGGATTCCTTAGTTTAAAAAGGTACGCCTTATGGGATCAAAGGTATGCCTTAATCGGTGTACATTGCAGAGTCGAAGCTACCAATGTGCACAAGAGGTGCATTAGTATGCAACTTACATTTATTTCTAGTTCTTTAACTACACCTTTGTTCTTAATATGTACAGATTTGAATGTAGTTTGACAAGGGTGCATAAAGAGTGAGCCTATGCCTGACATCTTGATTTGAAAACTAAGAAGCCTTCGTACTCTTCTCCAAGCTTTTTGCTGTACAGCCCTAGAGGGCCATTTTCATTGACCCGAATAAATCATTTGTTAGCTACGAACCCGACACGAAAATAACGGGTTTGGGGTGAGGCTTAATGACCCATTTATGTAAGTGGGTCAACAGGAACACAACCAGAGATTTAGGGTTAGGGTAAGGTTGGGTTAGGTAAGGTTGGGTTTGCGTTGAGCTCTCTAAACACAAACGGACACGAATGACCTATTTACTAAATTAATCCTATGTTTTCTTGATCCTACACCACATAAATATACTTACACATTCCAAATATAGACATGACACGAAAACACGACACGAACCCGACACGAAATTAATGGATTACGGTTGAGGCTCGACGACCCATTTATGTAAGTTGGGTCGGGTTTGGGTTGAAGGGTCCGTGACCCGTTTACATGTGACACAAACACGAACCCAACACGACCCGATCTGTTTGCCAGGTCGAACTTGTGCACGAAACCATTTAATTTAGTCATTTTTTATTCAGACTCTACTTTTGCCCCTACTTTTGCCCTATGTTTATTCGAGACCTCGATTTTGGAGTCATACCCGTGTTTGACATGACACTCAGGGATAAGGGATAAGGAATATGAGGAATGATCCTTACCCTACACTTCCCAATCAGACATTGCTCCTAAAGGAAACAAAAGAAGTCTTGCATGACAAAATTAGGAAACATAACAAGTACACGAAGCATATAGTACCATTTTTACAAAATTTAGCTTTAGGTTACAAAATAATCTCGACATATAAACCTATATTTCATTTCAAAGAAGTGTCCCAAACACGTACCATTGTTTTAAGAATGGGTTACCCATGTATGGGTAACATAGCCTTTTCCTACACTGAATGTTGCTCCCAACTATAACTAAGCAAGCTATGTCTAGATTGAGATGATATAAAGACATGGACTCGGGATAAACAACAGGAACAACAATAACAACAACACATTCTTAATCCCTAACATGATTGATTTTTGATTTTGGGGTCGGGGTCGGGGTCTCATCTTTTAGAACTCTCACGAGTGAGCGCACACCTCAAAATGCAAAGAGATAGAAAGAGAAAAGTAAAAAAAACGAATGAGAAGTGAAACATAATACAAAACTCAAGCTAAGCCAATAGGTATAATAATCAAAAACTTAGTTTTCTTTTATAAAACTTTGATATAAAATACAAATTAATAACAATAATTTTCGAAAATAGACGTAAAAATTAATGTGTGAAAAAATCTTATAGAGAGCATGATTATATAAGAAGTTTTAGGTAAAGTATTTGACAAGTTCAAAAAAAATTTAAACTCCATCATCCACATGTATCTTGTCCCTCCATAGCAAGGAATCTCATATAATTTTCAATCACCTTCATCCAAGTCTTTTTTAGTCTTCCTCTACCCCTAGGAACCTTTAGAGTTCCCCAAGTACCACAAGCCTCCTAACAGGTGCATTAATAAACCTTTTCTCACATGGCTAAACCATCTTAGTCAATCCTCCATCATCTTATCCTTTATTGGCTCCACTCTTACCTTCTCCCTAGTCACCTCATTTCTAGTCACCTCATTTCTAAGTCGTTCTTTCCTTGTATGAATGCACATCCACAACATACGCATATCTGCTACATCCATCATCTCCGCTACATCCATCGTCTACATCCATCTTCTGCTACATTCACCTTTTGACCCTAACAATGTTCAAAGGCCCAACACTCGGAGCCATACTGCAGGTCAAATTGTCGTGAGATAAAATTCACCAAATAGTCTATAAGGCATACCGCTAACAGATAAAACCCCCGTGACACTTTACCATTTCAAAGTCTTCAACCACTCTGCTTTAATTATATGGGTCACATCCCCATCTAATTCCCAGTCCGAACCGCTTTTCCATCAAAAGTGATACTTCATATTTCTCATGTTCCCGCTCCACTAAACTAAAACTCCAAATACCACGCCTTAATCCGGCGTAAACCCATACACGTGTCAACGATTACACAGCTCCTTTATGAATTAACCTATTTAAGTTATTTAATTCAATTTGCAATTATCACGCATAATTAATCTTAATCTTAGACAGAAATTGCACTTTCTTATATTTGCTATTTATGGCCACTTAGGGTGTGTTTGGATTGAGTAATTTGGAGGGAGTAGGGAATTTAAAATCTTTTGTTTGGATAGCAAATAAGGGTGGAAGAAAATGGAGGGGGAGAGATTATCAAAATCTCTCCACAATAGGCGAGATTTGGAAGGAAATTGTATCCAAACACTCACATCACATTTCCCCTCCCCTCCCTTTCCCTTCCCTCCTTTTCTCTTCCCTCCTTTCCCCTCCCCTCCATCTCCCTCCACTTTTGTTATCCAAACACACCCTTAGAGTTTTTCGGTTAAAAAAAAAGGGTATTTCATGCAATGTTGCAATGTGTCAAACCTGAGGGATACAACGTGAATTTTCCGTAAGAAATTTTATGTTTGAGCCAAATTTCCCAATGTCAAATACTCGGATCCGCAACTTCCATGGTTTTGTTAATTTTACGCACCCACCGACCAAATCCTGGAAACGCCTCTGAACGGAAGTAGAATACGTAAATATGATCAAGATTAGAAACTAGGGTTCTAGTTTGGGACATAGGAAAGTTAAAAATACAAAAATTACCCTTATGGAAACATGAATTTCCAACAACATGTCCTTCCTTTTGGCCTCATACAAACCAAACAACATAAACAATAAACATAATTTCTCATAACATATGCACACAATTAATCCAACCAAATGAAATCGTCACATGCAAACAATTAATCAACATAACCCACAAAAAAAATACTAATCAATCAACAATTTTGACATGAATTCCCTCATCAATGCCAACTCAGATTTCAAAAATCATACAGAAGTTAAATACTTCACGATCAAACATAGAAAGCCACAATATTTTTGCATCATACAAATTACAAACCAACACATATGAAAAATAACACGATTATATATAAAAAAGGAAAGGGTTTGTTAAGAGAAAACAAACCTGAAGAAGGAGAAAGTAGAAAGGAGAAACTGAAAAAATGGTAGAGTTTGAGGAGAATTGAAGCCCAGAAATGGAGGACGGTTGCATCACAAGTTGACGGGTGGATGGAAAGAAGATTAAGGAATGCTTAACTCGACATTTATTTATAGTACTACTACTCACTCCAAAGTTCAACTGCTCTAGCCTCTAGGCCATTGCACATTTTGGACAAAAATTTTCACATATAAAACGGTTTTACGAACTCAATAAAAAAACGCATTTTATTTTCGCAGTACAATTTTTACTCATTATAATACTTTTTGTACC
The DNA here is from genome assembly GCA_009801015.1 of Silene noctiflora. NCBI lineage: Eukaryota > Viridiplantae > Streptophyta > Magnoliopsida > Caryophyllales > Caryophyllaceae > Silene > Silene noctiflora. The sequence goes on from VHZZ01006119.1 coordinate 71,643, forward strand.
AAATTTTCCATTTCTCTACCCTTCACTAAAAACATCAAACGTAATTCTCTCTACCTCCTCCCTACATTCCCTATATCGTTGAGACTTTAACCTTCTTCAATTTCCTTAAAATTTTCAATTATGAACGATAATTCAATGAAGAACAGGTATTTAATTTGTTAATCCTATATTACTAATTTAATTGTGTCTTTCTTAC
>VHZZ01006120.1:3541-32039 GCA_009801015.1 Silene noctiflora
CAGTGCACTATGATTTTGAGGTGGTATCGCCCGTTTCTATGATGCAAATCAGGCAAGGACTGATATAGGACATGACAACCGATGGCAAAATTGAAACCTAGTTTTAAGACCATGATTATGATTATTATAGAACTGTAACTTTCAAGATGGTTTTCTTTAACTTGAAGTTCTTAGAATATTTGCGAGCTTTAGGTATCAAGGGTTATCGATAAATTCAAATAGGATAGCTAACTATTGCTCTCAGCTTAAACTTGGTTTTTGTTTCGACAACGTCGGTATCATCTTCCTTGTGGCTTAAGAAAAAGTATTGTCTCCTGTTATTAGTATCTTTTTCCTCGTGGTCATGAGTGGTGTGAAACTTGGATGAACACTGAGGTATGGTTGATTTGTACTTGAGATTTAATCTTCATTGCTTAGTTGTGACTATACGAGTTTTTAGACATAGGCTTTGTAGGCTAATGTCCTTATGTCTTCACCATTTATGTAATATAAACTACATTATTCAAGCTCCTTTTGGATGGGATGAAGTGAAGATAATAAGCTCCTTGCATTTTACCATGTTAGATCTCTGTCATATTTTATTTAATTGAGGATGCTGTATCTGGTACTGGTGTACTTTGTCTGATGGCGTTTTGCGTAGGTGAACTCAGGTACTGATCCGACTACTATACGTGCTAAGCTGAGGAGCGCCCTACCACATGCACCAGAAAAGCAGCTTGTAAGAACATCCAATTTGTAATCATTATGGCACTCCTGAAGGATAGGTTCAAAAAAAATTTGCCATCTTCATACAATGTTATAACTTATAAGCTTTTGGCTTATGGTCTACAATCTTTTTATTTTATATATTTTTTTTGAAATATGCTCTCTAAATTGTTTGAGATGTATGTGTTGTTAAACTTGTTATCAAGCGCATCCTTCTTATCTAAATGAAAGCGAATTCTTGCCATTAGCTTCAATTATTTTCTTTAGGAACGTGAAATAATTGCTCAAGATGACGAACATGGGCTAAATTCTATGAACTCTATGCTGTTAGTGAATAGGTCTTGGTCATCCATTTATTTGATAAAGTGCACTAGCATTGATTGGTTTATGCATTTCTGATACATATTGTTCTACTCATTGCAGTATGATGCCGCAATACTTCATACTTCATTTGCAAGGCTATTGGGTCCTCCAAGAGTCCAAGAGAGGGTTAGTATACATTCTGTAGAACTATAATTTCTGCTGGTCATGTCACTTTGTAGTAACTGCATTCTGTTACTTTCGTTATCATGATTCAACTTGTGTAGGAACTGCATAGAAGTTCAGATGATATCCAATTGTTCCATAAATTGGTTGCTCTCCTGAACAATAAGATCCGTGGTTTTCAGGTAATGTGACTTGAGTTTATGCAAGAAATTCACTGCATAAAAAACCACTCTTATGTTACTCAAATTGTGCTCGTGTTCTCTCTTTCTAGAGGGGAAAGTTTTAATCTTTCTCATCGACCATCCAAAGTATTACCGACTACTCATGGTAGCGTGATTATAATGATAACGAGTCTCAGGGTCTGCTTGAGATTGTAGACATATAGCACCACAGAGGGTATAGTGAAGGGATGTAATAAGGGTCTGCTTGAGATTCTCACACTTACTTTGCGTACTAAGACTTCAAATTTTCTTGGCTGATTTTTTGGTGGCATGTTTGAGTCAATTGGAAGCAATTAGCAGCGAATAGCCGAATATACTGTAAAGGTTTTGAATCCTTGTTAATTTATCTGACGTGGAAATGGTCGCGATTCCATAGCTAAAAGGCATCATTTTAATTTCTAATAACTGTAAACTATACAAATCCCGTGGCAAGAGGAAAAACATGAATCTCGTTGTCATCTAGGTTCCTTCTGTAATTGTTGGTTTGACACTAGTCTAAGTGGGAATGTGAGATTAGCAAAATCGTTTCTCATCCAGAGATTCGAACACTGGCGCTGATGTGAATTAGAGTACTGTCTTGATGTACTGATGTATACTATGTACTTCTTTCTTCCATTATTTGACATCAATTAAAGATATTGATTGACAGTCACTTTTGTTGCCATTGACATAGGCGGTTGTTTCGGAGTTGTGGTATGTGGAGGAGCTTGATGTGCTTGCCCTTGCATTGGACGGAAGAATGAAGATCCGTCGATTCCAACTTGGCTGCTCACAGGCCTGATACTTCTTCACATGGGGCTGTATGCATAATATTTCTTGGAAGATTTTTTCCTTTAGAACTAAGAACATGCCCTTCGTACCTCATGCCAGAATTTTCACTATATGATGTTATTGAGTCGATCCCAAATTATATTGGAAAATTTTGTTGTAGTACTAAGAACTGGCCTATGAACTGCCGTGACTCGTGAGCTGTATGAACTTGTCATGTATATAGCACTATGGTTGTTCAGATCATTCAGAGCTCTAAAGAATGGTATGCCTAATCTCGAATTAACCAAATCCGAGTAGTATGACTAATCTTTAATTTGGTTGTTTCTCCTAAGCAGGAATACATTATTTGTTGATGGCTACTAGTTCCTCATTTTTTTTTAGTATATCATTTTGTTTAGTCCGGATTCGTGCCAAACGCTAAAACTCTCCCTCACGAAGTTTTAACACTATTGTATTCTCTTGGTTTGAAGTCGAGATTTTTGATTAAGGTTGAACAACCGACCATCAGGTTAAAATCAATATTCCAACCAATGTTTCTATTTTATTAAGTTGTCGTTATCATATGTCTGTCACAAGCTGAAGACGGATAGTGTCTCTCTCACAATAAGGCCAAGTGGGAGGGTAAGTGGGGGAAACATGGAGCACCTTATGAATAGTGTCACTTGCTTATTATGAGAGGGACACTATCCGTTTTCAGCTTGTGACGGATAGTCAATGAGAATTTGTGAGGTCACATAATGGCATGAAAAGAAACGCACAAACACAAAATAAAGTGTGACAATCACAGAAATTAATAAAGAAGGAAGGGCGTGAAGAGTACACATAGGATTGCATATTTGTCTACTTTCACGACTTCATTTATTAACCAAAAATGGAGTCTATATTCCTCTGATTGGCGTATCGATGGCGTACGCATTACAACAGTGACTACCAAACTTTCTAGATACTTTGCAAATTTTATTTGATTTAAATTATTCCAATTCAACTGAGTGACGAAGGATGTTGTCCGAGTGGAGTAATGAAATTGCACGAATTTTGAATTTTCTGTTAAAATATTGTATCAGTTTGAGTTCGGTTTTAATGTTTTGTTATGCGAAGAAAATGTTATTCGGTTTAATTTTAGATCGAGTTAAATTAATTTGATTTTATAAGGGTTAGTCGTTGTGATTGAATTTTGGTCTAGTCACTTTCATTGATTTATGCTACGGAGTATTGAGCTAGGTTCAAATCGAGTTGGTTAATATCAATTCAAGTCAATTTTGGGTCGAACTTTTTTTGAGCTGGGTTCAAATTGAAAAATATAATAAAGAACATTAAACCAGTTTTTCGACACCCAACTCCTAAAATGAGGATGTTTTGAAAAGAATAAATTGTTTTTATTCAAGTCAATTGGTTTAGTTATTATCAATTCATATGCATTCAGGTTCAAGTCTCATCCTAGTTGCTTGAATTTGGTTCAATTAAGATTAAATCCAATTTCAGGTATACTTAGGTCAATAATACCTGGTATTCTATCTTCTATCGGTCATCAAAGGAAATATTTTCAAACTGACTTTCTGATTTAGGTTCATTTTATCCCGTCTAAGTTTTACTATTTGTTTTTTTAACTTGACTTGCCGTCACATCCCTTACCAAAACCTAGTCAAATCAAGCCCTAATCAACCCAGCGCGGCTCGCTTCGCTTAAAATGGTTTTTGGTGTCAAGGGGAGGGCATAACCTTCCCTTGAATCAATATGATCAGACTTGAATCAAACCTGTGACCACATATGATTGAAAGAATCCGTATCTAAATTGACTAGGCTAAATCCGATCCGAATAATCCATTTATCATTGACAGTATAGAGCCATAGAGGCCAAGAAAAGCCTATACCGTCCACGTGTAACGCCTTACGTCTAGACTTCCATTTCCACGTTTTTCACTACTTTCCTCCACACGCCCTCTTCTACTTCTCTGTCTTTTCATTTCTTCTCCTTTTCTATGTTTTTTATTTTGTTCATCACCTTATCACCTCTCCCTTCATTTCCTCCATCTTTCAGTAATCAGGTAAACTTATACAATTGAAACTTTTATATATATCCACTATTTTTTTTTTTTTTTAATTTATCACTTGTTTCTTTTCTTTAATTTTTCTTGCTTTACTGTATATGATCATGACATGACGATGTTTGATTTTTTATTTTACCCATTAATTTCAAGCTTTATTCAGGTTTTTTGGAGCTTCAATAGGTTAAATTTAATGGGTTTTGGTGTCATTAGGTTTAAAGTACACAAATTATTACTTGTGTATGTCACAAGTTATGACGAATCACAGCCAATTTAAATAATGTTAAAAGGGAAGAGGTTGTGAGACGTCTTAACTTAAGACGTTAAGACGGTTTGAAGTAAAGTATTCTACTTGCCTACCCCCACATACCGTTTTTCTTGCATATTTGATAGAATTGTGTGATTTTAATATTTTTTGATATTATGCTTAAGATGGCCATTTTATTATGGGTGATTTTTTTTTTTTTTTAAAAGATTGAATTGGTTGGCATATTTTTCTGATAGGATTTCATTTGTTTTTTATAGGTGAAAATTTAAGCTTCTTGGAAGCTTTGAGCTAGGGTTTTATAGTAGGTACATATTTATAAGCTAATAATGGTGATGGATGTTTCGGATGACGATCGCCTTTTTAATGAGGAGAGTGATGCACCGGAGGATGCAGTTGATGATGGGTTAGTATCAATTTTGGGTAAATGATGTAATATTGTGTTGTGAATTGTGATAGTAGCTTTAGCAGTTGCGGAACCAGGATTTGAAGTATGGGGTGAAAATAGGAATCAGATTTTTAGGGGGTAAATTAGTAGGCAATGAAGTAATTTAGGAAGCAAAGTCGGAAATTTTAGCTAAAATTTTCAAATTTTTCCGTCCTGTGACAGATACGAGTATTTAGTAATGTAGGAGACTGTGATGGATATGAGCCGTAAAGGGAATGATCATCATTTAGTATTACATAGAGCTCAGTCCCACATGATTGTTAATCTCTCGTGCTGCCAAAAAGAATGTTTATCAAGCATGATTAAGGAATTTGTCGAGCTTATTGAATTAGATTTAATTCGACTCTGTACCGTTGATCTTTACTTCTCTTAGTCAAAATTGTAGGTGTTTCAAAACCACTTTAGTTGATTGTTCTTTTTTCCTGAATATGAACCTTTTTCCATTTCAGGTCTTACCCTAACAAAAAGAAGTGTTGTAGAGTTCCGAAAAGGGCTTTAAAGGCTGAAAGAGAAAAGCTGAAGCGTGATCACTTAAACGGGCTTTTTGATAAACTGGGTAGCCTTCTCGGTCAGTTTACTGTCTGGCCTATTTGCATTCTTCATCATAGAGACAATTGTATACGCATTGGTGCTTTTATAGGATAAATTTTCATGAATGTTCGCCTCAAATTCTTTTGCAGAATTGAGTGAACAGAACACTGGGAAGGCGTCTATAATAAATGAGACTATTCGGCTTTTAAAGGATATGATCTCTCAGATTCAAAGTCTCAGAAAGGAGAATGCAACTTTATTGTCCGAATCTCATTATGTAAGCTCACAAACTTTTACTGACTATATGCTTCAGACTCGTAATATGGGATCCGTCCATGATTCATTCTTTTCTTAATAGAGATCCTTCTTCCACTTGTGTCTTCTCGTTCCCTCTATATATCCTGATGTTGTACTTTAACTTTATCACTGGCTTGTGGATGTTTACTGCTGCAGTTACTTGTTAGCTGTAAATGGTCATTTATAAATTTCACTTTTCTTACACCTGTCAAGTGTTAATGTTATGATGATACAAACAAGCAAAAAGAGACGATACATATGGTGTATCACTGTATCCACCTATGTAAGTGTATTGACCCTTTTAAATTTATTTTACTGGAATCGGGTTGGATGGAGTCAAGTCCAATTATAGGTTATTTGTTTGACTCGGTTCGGATTGGTTCTGGTTCACCTATTCTTGTAAATTTTCCTGATTGGGTCTCTCTGGTTGGGTCTGCTTTTGCCAGTTCTACGGCCATAAAGACATACGTGATACATACACGAGATATGCTTATAAGTTTAATGCATGTTTGAATAGGTAACAATAGAAAAGAATGAGCTGAAAGAAGACAATTCCGCACTTGAACTCCAGATCAAGAGTGTGCAGAGTGAATTAGAAGAGAAGGTGGGCATATCTAAGCCTGACCTAAATGTACCTCCACCAGAATGTTGGCAACCAGAAACAGATTCACACTTCCCTGGCGGTCATCTATCCCAACAGCCCCCTACCGATCCTTCAACACACCAACCCCCAATTCTCGCTCCAATGTATGTTATTCCTATAAATCCCGACTTCCACACCTTCCAAAAAGCTGATACTGCCCCTGGCCCACCTGTACCTGTGCGTAAACCTCATCCCCGATATCCTACACCAGCGGATTCTTGGCCATTACATCTCTTGTCAAAACAGTCAGAAACAACTAGCATTTAGCTTGGTAGAATTAGGCCATATCATGCCTCTGGATGGCTGTCTCGGCGGTTGAATTGGTGGGGTCAATTTGGTACTTGGAACTTCTAAGTGTGATAGGGATGAAAGTTATCAGAATGTAAGCTTTTTTTGCCACTATTTGGTTATCAATCTGAAAGATAAATGTAATAACATGTGGGTTCGACTTCAAATAGTGTATTTGATGCCGATTCAGTCCCATCTTTGTAAATGAATCTCAATTTTAACCACATATAGGTATGACCTTTACTTTGTGTATACATTCTTTTTCTTTTCTTACAGTCAGGACTGTTATCCATCATTTATCTTCCCATTTATCAAGCTATGTTGGTACTTGGTCGTCTCCATCCTCGATAGTCGATAGCAAGGGCTGGTATGAGGAGTTTGGTTTTGAGGCTGGTGCGCCTATGTTTAGTAGCTGTATCAGTCGTATACTCGCATGTATAACGTGATGGCAGAGATTAGGTTGGAACCGAGATATCCCTTAGTGAGTAATTAGCGGCCTCACATGCGTCAACTCAGAAAAGATGGTCTATACGTTCTAGAGCCAAGATATTTATCAAGTCGATTTACTGTATATTGGTAGTAATGTTCCACGGCATGGTTCTAAATATTGACCACAATCGCATTTTGAGTTACTCGCTACGATTGGATATTGACTGTATCTATAGCGAGATGACGAAGTTATTACAATTGCATATTGAGTTGATATTGACCTTATCTATAGCGAGATGACCAGAATCAAACCATTGCGATTGATTTGAAATAGAATCACAAACCGAAATTGAATATATGCTACAAACATTCTTAAAAGTTACTGTAATAGAGATCCTATCATTTTACGTGGTTACACCATACGACATCTTATAATATAATTTCCGTTTTATTTTTTGAGTGAAAAAGAAGGTACCCAATACTCTAGTAGTTTGCTCAACAACTTTCACCGAACCTTCAAGAAAAGCACATCGAAGAACCAAGAGTACTTCAATTTTATTTTATACATTACATACCTTTCTGTGATGCTGCCACGTGGACAGATCAACGGCTCTAAAAGCTTATACGTTATATCATGTCAGATGAATATATCCGTCTTAAATTTATATCAGTTAAAGTAATGTAAATAGACCCTCATCAATTCTTCCCCGATTTCTACCAACTTTTTTTTACATCATCACTGACAAAAACCCTACCTCAATTCTCCCCTTTGACAGAATTTAACTTTAATTTGCAATAAATTTGTACCTAATTAAATAATGGGAGGAAGTGGAGCTACTGCTTTCCTGAAGGTGCTTCTCCAGAACTTTGATGTTCTTGCTGGGTTTGTATCTCACCTTTTCTTTCTATTTTTACAACTTTTTTCTGTTCTAATGCTTAGAATTGTTAAAGGGTAATGTAGTTTATGCATAATTTTAGGTACCCTTTACTCTATTTTCCTTAATTTTCCCCGTAATTTGAACAAACGTATGGAAATGACTGTCTTAGAAGAAAGAATTGTACTTTATTTCATTTTGTTGGCTAGATTCATGGGTATTGGCTTCATATGATGAATGCTACAATGCTTGTCATAAATTTTAATCCTTTATTACATTTGGGAATTCAATATTAGGCCTTTCGGAAAGCAGTAATACTTGTGTAAGACGGTCTTATACAGTTATACAAGTATGTGGTAAAACTGTTCTTTTGATAACTACTACATTAATACAAGTATCGATTCATACGATCTCTGTGTGAGGCGGGCTTACACAAGACTAATTGCGATCAAACTGTGATCATACTGATCAATGGCTTTTGCCTTATGAGGGTTGACTTTGTTAATTGTTGTTTAATCATGTTTGTATCTGAAATTGTGATCATTTTGTGATTGTTACAGGCCTGTGGTCAGTCTTGTCTATCCCCTGTAAGTAGCATTCTTAAACCTTCTGATTTGTTTTCTATTTGTTCATGATTTCATCGTCTGTTTTGATTATTAATGCCTGAATTTAGACTGCTTGGATAATTGTATCAGAATCAAGAAAGTGAAATTTTGCACTTTCGGTGCAGTAATAAGGTCTAAGATCTGAAGATTAGGCTTATGAAATATATTACTGTAGATTGTTACATATGGGTTGTAGATCTCCCTCCGATCACTTGGACTCGCTATATTGTTTCTGGACTGAAGTCTGTGATGGAAATTATCTGAGAGAATAATAAAGCCTACACTGACATAGTTACATGAGAGTGTTTTGGGGTGTTAATTCTTACCCAAAATGGAAATATAACGAATTCATTTAAATATCCCAAGAAGGGAAATTTAGTGAATTTAAATTAATAGAGTAGTTTAATACGTAGTATTTTTTTTTTTGCGCTTTACGTCAAACTCACTCTTTAAAGTGGAGAAAGGTAGCCCATATTGAGCACAGTTAAACAGACTGCGGTGTCCTTTGTGACCATACTTTTTGGACTTGAGGTTTTATAGTCGGAGTAAGATAAACGTTCAAAGTAGTAGGGATAAGATAGTTTAGTAGACGTAGTAGATATCTATATTATCTTAGTTAACTTCCTTAGTTTCATTTATCATTGAGCTTTGAATTTCAAATAGGTATTCATCGATCAAAGCTATTGAAAGCAAGTCTCCCGTTGATGATCAGCAATGGCTTACCTACTGGATTCTGTACTCTCTTATCACTCTGTTTGAGCTAACCTTTGCAAAATTAATTGAATGGTAAGATTCCTTGTATGTTTCCTTTTTCTTTTTCTACACTTCACTCCGCAGGCTTTTTCATGCAGATGCTAATATGCTATTATAATATAGTGCATGACATACCGCCGCAAGCTAGCAATTTGGTACCCATTTAATGTCAGAAACTTGAGGCCTTAGTTTAAAAAAGCAAGCCTCGAATGCTCCTAAGGCAAACCTTAGGTGATACACAGACACTAGCCAAAATGTCTCGGGGCATTTTAGGAGGCACCTTTAATATAAGGGTCACTTATCAAGGGTCACTAGAACTTTCCATATTTTTTCCTTCGAGATCTTTAGTTGAATAGTTGTGTCATTTTTCCCCATTGTCCCTAACTTTTACTCCTTTACATGTTAGCCAACTTGAAAACTACTAGAAAGGATATTGTTGTCCAAAATTTTATTTGGAAAATACAAATTTGTTACAGTACTAAAAATAGGGTGCTCACGTTCTCGCGTCCAAAGGCACACTCCTTTGCTCCTTGGTGCCTCGTCCCCTTAGCGCCTTTCAAACTAACATTAGTTATTTTCTGTGGGAACTATCATTTTATTTGTTATTTTGATCATCAAATTCTGGTAGACAGTAGACAATGGTTATCCGTGAGAACCAAGTGTTCCATTTGTAGATTATTGTCGTGCACTCGTGTCTCGTACTCACATTGTAAACTTATAAACTTATAAACTATAGCCAGCAAACAAGAAATTTAGAAATGCTTTTAAATAGGCATCATTATGTACTTAATAACTACGGAGTACAATTTTTCCTACAGCCCCTTGATTATCAACTTCAGTTATGAAAGAGATAGTGTCCTAATCCTAAGGATATTATTCCGTGCAGGAATTATGGAACAACTTAATGATATTGTTCCATACTGCCATGGTTTTAGTGAAAATATCTATACCATTTATATGATTGTAGATTCTTAGCCCTTGGTTTATGGAGCTTGATAAAATCTATAAGCAGAAGCAGTATTGATTATAGTTCCATGTATAGGTTTCTCGGATTTCCCATTTTCAACGGAACCAAAGTCACTTCATTTAACAATTTGTAGTTCATTTTGGTGTGAATTTAATAGTTTGAAAAAACTCATAATTCACTTGTTGATACTAGTTTTGTAATTCTAATTGTGTAGGATCCCAATCTGGTCCTATGCCAAGCTAATCACAACATGTTGGCTGGTCATACCATATTTCAGTGGAGCTGCGTATGTTTATGAGCATTTTGTGAGACCGACCTTTGTTAGCGCACAAAATCAAACTGTGAATGTGTGGTATGTCCCAAGGAAGAAGGAAGTATCCAGTAAAAAGGAGGACATCATAACAGCCGCGGAGAAATACATACGGGAAAATGGAACAGGCGCTTTTCGGGAAATCATCAACAAGGTAATTGGACTTTATTCTTGTCGCCTTGTTTACCCTGAACACCACCGTTTTTCAATCCCCTTCTCTAGGCATCCATGTGCTATTTGGATGCAGAGTGGAAACACCAACTTTCGTCTCAGACACAAATTCTCATTTGTGACGGACAAAATCCGTCACTTTGAAGAGACGTGACACAAAGGAGCAAAATGGGAGGGCAAGTGGGGAGGGACTCTGAGAGATCTCTTTGAAGAGACCGTCACAAACAAGACTCTTTGCAGCTCAGATCTTAAAAAAAAGTCTTTTTAAGTTTTTTAATGCGTTTAGTAAGCCTTTTGAAATTACAGCCACACTGGCAAATACATGTGAAATTACTTCTGCAACATCCCGATACTGATATTCGTGACCATTCCTGCAAATTTTCCCTCACAGCATTCTAATTCCGTGATCCTATGGAATTGAATGAGCGCATTCTTTTTTTTCTTTGATACCACTCCTGAGACATTGCCGTATGGTGTTACTTATCCAACCATACTTGTTTCTTTTTCCGTTTATCTGTAGGCTGAACACAGCAGAACCAAACCAAGGGAGGAGTACGGAATATTCGAGAATGACTATCAGTGGTAGCATCGTTAGAGCCTTTTGCCGTTGCAGTTTCTTGTGATGTATCCATATGATGATGTAATTATGACAACCTTGTTGTAGTTGGTCACTACAGCTACTTGGTCTTACTTAGGTTAGCTGTTTAGGGTTAGTTTACAGTGTGTATCTGTACTTTTGTGGCAAATATCATGCTTTAAAAAAATCGTTTTTCCTTCTGATGTCCAAATTAAAATAAAAAAGTTGGACTTTCGGTGTTAGGTTTAAAATCTACGTAGTAAATGAGTCTACGTAGGATTCCGTTCTTTTTTGTCAAGTCTAGACGTAAAGTTGTTCTCCCAAAGACATAACATGACACAATGCTTGTGTTGGGTTTTAAAATCGCGTACAACAGCATCAGTTTCGTGAAAGGAAGATATTGGTGAGGGAGATCGCTCATTTGCTGCAACAAGAGTTATTTTGGAGGCAACGGTCAAGGACTTTGTAGCTCCGGGATGGTGAACATGAATACCAATTTTTTTTTCATAGAAAAGCCATGCGAAGAAAAGCAAAAAATCATATTGATGAATTGGGTTCGTGACGATGACTTGGCATCATAATTACCCTAATGTAATTATGCTTAAATTATTTAGTTTTTGTTTAGTTTTTTTTTTTTTCAAGTCATATCAGATCGTGTAATTAAAAGTGTATTTGGTATGATATCCAGTTTTTTCTAGTGCTTCACCAATGATAGCATGCGCAGAGAGAAGTGCAACGTGCCAAATAGTGATTGATTGAAATAAATTGGCATGTATTGATTGATTTTGGACGACTCATTTAACTGTCTCTTCCGCAACCACATCAAGTTCACCAATTCCAATACTCCGTCGTTTCAAAATTTTATTAGCCGATTTTAAACACAGATTCTCATTTAAGACGGAACTACCGTTTTAACTAATGACCCATTTGCTAAAGAGGTTGTTATTCCTAAGACAATTCCTTTTTGTCTCAAGCTTACAAGTGGATAACTTAACCCGTCTTAAGAGAGACTTACTGAAATTTAAATGAGGCGTAACCAGTAATTTTTACACAAATTCTCATTTAGAGTAGGCATATTTATCGCAAGCTTGCAATGAGTTAGATATTATTCTAGTAACTAGTTTAATACGGAGTAGTATTTACTTTATAAATTTTTTTGGACTAATATATTTTTTTTATAAAAAATAAAGTCACAAAATGTCACGAGGATCATAAAATGTAATTTTGTTTGGAATAAATATTATATTGTCCTCTTGTAAGTTGTAACTTTTCTAGAACAAAAATCTATACTTGTTATTTTATACTTCAGTATATTTTACTTTCTTGCTCTACTATGTTGTTATTTAATGGTATAATTAACTTATTTTTTTAACATTGTGTAAATTATGAAATAATATCCTTCTAAACTGAATTTATAATAAATTATACACTGATTGACAAGGCCTATTTTCTATAACATGATACCAGTTAAGTTAAATACAAGTCAATGTTTGAGCACTAGTCAAAAATAGTTTATACCGTCTTTTTTTTTCAACTTTTTTAAAATTTGAAGAATTATATTTAAAAATTAAATTATACAGAGTAGTACTCCGTACATAGTAAATGATGGTAACATTTTCATCATATTCATGACTTAGTACATTCTCTACGTTGAAATAATTAAAAATAAAATAAAATTGATAAATTATTTATTATTAAAAGATACAAAATTTGTATAAAGTTTGATTTTTAATCGTGTTTGTAATTTAGAGGACTAAATCTAATACACAAATTCTCATGAAAGACGGCACTATCCGTCTTCAGCTTGTGACGGACACTCCGTCACAAGCAAGACGCTTTGAAACTAATATTCTTGTGATAAGTAATACTAGTCACTCACTTCACATTCGGTAATACTCCTATATAAATATAAATAATATTTTAAATATAAATTTAATATAACTTATATTTGACCCATTGGATCAAGTGAATCAAGTCGAATTTCGAACGTAAGTTCAGTAACTATTTTGATTTCATGTTATATTTTACCTTTATTCAAACAATTTTTTTAACGTGTGCCTTATTGTACAAGTTAGGCGGCATAATTTTGGACCAATGTTTCTAGCCATCTAGGTTGTTGAAAGGGTAATAATTGTTACGCACTCATGCACTCGGTCAGTAATTCTTACGTAAAACGATTTCATTATATAAAAAGATAATTCATTTATTAGTATTTCATACTAATTAATAAACTTTTTATAAAAGTGAACCGTCTCACGGTATGATACCGTCTAATTTTAAAACTTGTGGTGTAATATAAATAGCCAAACCAACAATTTCCTATTCTTTTCATAATAACAAGCATAGAGAAAATGGGTCAAGTATTTTCTTACATATGGAAATGGTTTCGCCCAAAACAAGAAGATGAGAGTAAAAAAACCCACCAAGAAGATGATCAACTTAGCCACTACATTACCATTCCTGATGTCGAAACCCGATACATCTCAAGTTCGAACTCTAGTAATGGCAATGACAACACCCCTCAAGCTCAATCCACTGTGGTTGATCTGAGCAAGGTGGTGCAACCGAAAGTTTCTGACAAAAATGTAATACTTGTTAAAAAAGAGATGATTTGCAACAATGTGTCAAAAGATAATACATCGATTAAGAGGATAGGACCGTATACGAGTAAACAGAAGATTTTGTTAGTTGGCGAAGGCGATTTTTCATTCTCCGCTTGTTTGGCTGTGGCTTTCGGTTCTGATGCTTCCAACATCATTGCCACTTCTCTCAACTCTCAAGGTATATATATATATATATATATATATATATATATATATATATATATATATATATATATATCCGTTTTAAAAGAGACTTGTTTATTTCACGCACATTGCGCTTCATTTGTCATTTTTGTACTATGGTTGGGACTTGGGACTATTGGAGCCAATATTAAAAGCGAGGGTTAGCTGCATGCATGTTAGACCTGTTCGGGCGGGTCGAGTTTCGAGTCGGGTCGAAAGTGGGTTGGGTTAAGGTTAGAATATGGGTCAAGAAATAATTTCAAACGTCTTTTTTAAACTAATTTTTTAATTAAAAAAATATTTTTTTTAAAACGTAAAACATATTTAAAATTAATATTTTAATTATATTCAAGGTTTACATTAATTATATTGACATAATTATTAAAATAAAGTTTTTTTAATAATTATTTTATTATTAAATATTATAAAAGTTACATACAATCGATTTTTAGTTGTATTTCTAGTTTTAAGTAATAAAAATTATAATTTTAAGTTACATACAATCGACTTTTTTTTATAATTAAAATTATAATTTTTTTCAAATATAATATATAAATATTAATATTTTAATAAAATTCTTGATTTACCTTTGACCCTGATCCATTCGGGTCAAGTCTCGACCCTAAAATAACGGCTCATTTTGGGTTCGGGTCAAATGGATCGCGGGCTGAAAACCCGGGTTTGTAATCCTTAAAACGGGTCGGGTTTTCGGGTCTAGTCGAGTTTTGACATATCTAATGCACGTAGATGCTCAATGAGCAATTTTGATATTGTTTATTTCCTTCCATTTCCGCTCAACAGTCCGATTTTTATTTGTACTTAAATTGTAAACTTTAATTTAGACGACATGCAAACATTGTTATGTGATCCATTACTTCGATCAATACACAGAATTTTTGATAGAAAATTATGGCGAGTTCTTGACCAACAAAATGGAGTTGGAGAACAGAGGTGGTGTGATCATCCATGGCATAAATGCCAGGACAATGGTTAAAAATCTTGCAGTTAGCACCCTAAAATTTGATCGCATCATTTTCAATTTCCCGCATTGTGGCAAATTTGGTAGAACTGATGCTGATATGCGGTAACTAATTTCTTTTCCTGCACTCATTTTCATATTTTTACATGTTATATATCTTTTGCCGCGTTCACTTGTGTGAACGCGGCACAATATGAAGCCAACTTGATTGTTGTATGTCGAAATTACAACTTCATTTGTTTTTTGAAGAGCAAATAAGGAACTGATAAGAGGGTTCTTAAGAAACGCGAAGAAGATGATAAATGAAGACGGTGAAATACACATTACTCACAAATCTAATGGATATTTCCTGCAATGGGACATTCCGAAAATAGGGTCAGATCAAGGCCTAAGACTAATTCAGGAAGTCAAATTCAAACCTAGCAAGTATCCTGGATACAACACCAAGTTCGGGTTCGGGGGCGACAAGAACTTCGATTGCACTCCCAGTAAAACCTACAAGTTTGGGCTGTACTTGGGATAGATGGTGCTTCGTTCTCAATCTCATCGTCGTTCTCTTTATTATGCTCTTATGTGTATGTAAATGTGTAGTAGCTTTGCATGTAGAAATCATTTTGGGCATCTTTTTGGTTTTGGCTTATGAACGGTACCCAAAGTAAGCTTGATTTTGTTTAGGGTGCATGGATGAAGATGAACGGTTATGTATTCAATCATACTAAATATTTTACAGCTTTTCTTCTGCGACCGTATTATCTATGCAAATCATGGTGTCTTTGCTTGTGACGGTCATAAGTTTGTGACCTCTCACAACCCCTTTCCACTTGCCCTTCCACTTGTTTCTTGTGAGAGGTTTCAAATTTGTGACGGAATAGTGCCTTCACAAATGAGAATTTGTGCCTATGCAATTGCTTGTTTGGGAATTGGAAGTCAGCTACTTAAGCATCACGCGGTTAATGGCCTTTTGGAAGATATATTCCCTCGTTTTTCATTGTTTTCGAATTAGTTTTATCGTGGGTAGCTAGGCAAATACTTCGTATGAAGCAGTAAGTCTCCTGAGAATGCGGTTTTACTAACATTAATGAGAGATTGTCTCTCTTATAAATTTATAAATATCAAAGTAGAGATGGTTATGATGATTGGTAGTACCAAAAAATAGACACGGACACGGACAAGGACAAGGACATGAAACAGACACTTTATACGGTATTTGCGAAATATAGGACATGCGACAAGTTTTTTGAATTTAATAAAATTCAAATTATTTAGTATATATTAATCAGTGAAACATAAATGTTATTTTAAAAACAACTCATATTCTAACAATATACAAAAAGTAAGTTATGTGTATGTAAAAGTCTTTAAATTACATTATATGATGTTTATATTATGCTGAGTTAAAGTGTCTTAGCAGTAAATTCACTAATAAAAAAACGGACAAAGTTTATCAAGTGTTCGACACATATTTTGGAGTGTCATGCGGGCAGAACTCAGAAGTGTCCACAAGGTCGAAACATAGCCATCGACGGGGCTACACAAAAGTCCTCCTCTGTAGCAAGGCCCGCTATAATCTCCACGGCCGCTGACCTCCCATTTGCAAAGTTGAGGTCCCACAACGCTTTCCTCACTCTCTCAAGGGCATTTTCGCGTAAATTGTGAAGACATGAAAGGGAGTCTAACATTCTTTTACACTCTAGAGTGTGAATTACGTCGTCTCAGCTCATCTCAGCAAACGGAAAAGTGTACGACATTTCAAAGCTCGCAAGATGCCTACTCCCTAGCATTATGCTCCCTTTCGAGGTCGACATGGGGTGGTCTCGCACCTAAAAAACCAAAAGCTGTCGAAAACAAAAAGTGCACATAATGAGATAAAAGTTAAAAGTTCGCGAAAACTAGCTTATATGCGTATATAGAAAATTCGAAAAGTAAGTGGACCACGAGAAAGTCACCACGCATTTCCATTTGGGAAATACCCATCCGATCCCCATCCTTTGCCAAAGCCCAAAGGACCGCACGTCAACAAATGAAGTTAGACGGTTGGCGCCTCTGCTGGACACCCTTCTGTCTGGAGCAAAGTTAATGGGGGCACGCTCAATTGGCTCGGTTCGCATACCAAATACGGGCCAGACGGCTTCAAGTACTCGTCAAGTCACTCATCGAGATATACAAAGATTCCTATAAACATCTCACTATTCACCGATAAGTGGTAAGCTCACTAACAAGTTTCACTCTCTAAAATTGATTATTCAAGCTACATGGAGACCACATCGCCTAGCCCAATCGAGGTACCGGCCATTCACCAGTACCCTACTGACTTAGGCATCGAAAGGGGGCCACTTTGGAACCTCCAGAGGCCATGTTTGCTACTTGTGCACGAACTTTCCTAGAAGCGCGAGCATTAAGCCAATATATCATCCGAATAGAACACATTGACCCAATCGAGATCCAAGCAACACTGACTTGCTGATTGTTTTCACACAAAACAATTACAATTTAAGATAAAACGAGGTACATCACTTGTTATTAAATAATTTACAAAATAAAAGAGTCATCTCAATTCTTAAACCACAATTAATAATAATAATAATAATAATAATAATAATAATAATAATAAAAGGATTATGAACATTTAGATAAAAGGAGACTAAAAATTAGTTTCTCGGTAATTTGTTGAAAGACATTCGTTCTAGAGTCGAACATAGGTGGGGCCTACTCTAAAAAAAAATGCCTAATGGACCTAATTATATGGCTTGTCCAATCCCGTTACCGAGGTTAACCAGTGTTGTATATATCCGCCCCCTGTAAATAAACTAGCGAGCATGTCCATGGGCTATCGGGTTTGTATGTAAAATATATAAATTTTATTTTGTATAAAATTAAGAATATACAAGGTATATTTCGAATTAAATCAAATTCTCAACTTAACAAATATAAGTTTCAAATTATAATTAAATTGGTTAAATAAAAATGATTATTATGAAGTTCCAAGTCTCTCAAATATTAACCACACGATTTAGCTTACTTTTGCTCTATATTCTTAGTTTATTAAATTTGGTACGTGTATAAAATACACGAAATTTTTTATTTATGTTAACGAGTGAAATAGAGAGCCGTGCTTGGTCAGTTCGTCAAATAGCCCCTTTTTGATTTTTTTCTTGTCCAATCTACTTAAATAAGCTAACCCTAACTTAATTAGCTATATCTTTTACGGAATACAAGTTTTTGTGTACTTCAAAAACAGACAACAAAATCCTTTTTCTTAGAGGACTATAGAAGTAGTTTTTAGTTTCTGTGTATTATTACCCGATAGAAAACAAAAACTCGAAAATAGTTGAGCGAATCAGCTAAAGCAAATCTGGTAAACGGGTCAATTTTGAGTTTACTGGCTTTTGAACAGTCCGTGTTATTTCGACTTCAGGTCATTTTCGGATTATCTATTCTCGTGTTATTGATGAAAAATAACCAGTTTGCAACGATAAACATTTGGGTTGGGTTATAGTGAGTCGGGTCAACTCGAATTTCAGGTCAAGCTCGGATCTTGGATTCGGGGTCAGTTTAGGTACGAATCGGGTTATTCAAACGGGTCAATTTTAAATGCTTGAACTCCCAAACTCCATCTCCCCGAGTCCCAAGTATCAAGTCCTAACCCCCAAATCATCAAAACCTAAATGCGAAAATGTCAGCCCTACTCCGCCGCGCCACCACCCTAACCACCCATCTCCACCGCGCCTTCTCCACATCAACTACCACAAAACCGATCTCAAAAATGGAATCATTCCTCCTAACGCACGACCTCGTATCTCAAAACGGGTCAACAATGCCAATCTCAATGATGCGAATCGGAACCCGAATCCACAACATTGAACTCCGTCCCGGCCAAGGCGGAAAACTCGTACGAGCCGCCGGAACATCCGCTAAAATCCTCAAAGAACCCTCTGCTGTCGAGCGTGTACTTATTCGACTTCCCTCTGGGGTGGACAAGCTCATTAATACTCAGTGTCGCGCTACTATCGGGACTGTATCGAACTCTGGTCACGGTGCGAAGAAGTTACGGAAGGCTGGAAATAGTAGGTGGCTTGGTAGACGGCCTGTTGTTAGAGGTGTGGCTATGAATCCTATTGATCATCCTCATGGTGGTGGTGAAGGGAAGAGTAAGGGAAGGATTTCGTGTTCGCCTTGGGGGAAGCCTACTAAGGGTGGGTATAAGACTGCTTGTCCTAAGAAGAAGAATCGGATTATTTGATTGATTTCAAAGGTAGACGATCTCTCAATACGTTTATTCACTTTTAATTATTATTGTTTGTTTTACTGTATGTGTTATTTCAATGTGAGACGGTCTCTCAGCGAGTTATTTCTGATTATGAAGTTTGCATTTTCTGCTTGTACTTGTAGTTTGTTCTGCTGAGATGTTGGTTAGCTTTAAAAAAACGTTTTGGGTGAACTCTGAACGGATTAAGTTGGTTAAGTGTGTTTGTTTTGGTATGATTTGGAAGCTGTAATAATCATCTCTGAAATGCCCGTGATTGCTAAAGTTGTTATAGTTAATGATTGGACTTCATATCGAAGAATTTATTGGGAATGCTTTGTTGACTGAGAGTTATTTGCGAGTTGCCAGTGGTGTGATGGGAGCTTAAAGCATAGGTTTGAAGAAGTCTTTTATGGTTATTAGTTTATTACTACCAATCACGATTTCATATACCTTAATAACTTCGCTTCTAAGTAGTCTGTTGCACCACTCCGTATGCTGGGTATGGAATAGGTGCTGCAGTATTAATGTTAAGTGCCTTGTGAGTTGTGGCTTTGCATGATAAGTGTGTCATGATAATTTCGTAAACAAAACATATTTTGCCCCTAAAAATATCCAAGTTGACCAATGCAATGCGTAAACTATAGTTGTGTGGGATTTTTGCTCGAAGTTATGTTTGTCAGTTAAGGCACTTCTCACTTAGTTTAGACGTGTCGCTGGCAAGACTCAAATGAAGAGAATGCATTTTTTTTTATGCAAACATTAATTGGCTATCAATTAATGATACGTTTCCTAGCAATAAGTTGGTTTTCTTTGATGTATGCTCGTTTATAATGTCTAGTGGATTAATTGTGAAAGCTACTCAGGTTCAAATTTGGAAATGTCCTTAGATGGTGTAAGCTCGATTATCGAGTTTGTTTATTGGGCTAAGTTCTAATTCTAGAGTGTTTCAGGCAATGAGGTAAATCTAGAACAAAAAGAAGGCGATGATTAGTGGATAAGTTATCGATATATCAG
This sequence comes from Silene noctiflora, assembly GCA_009801015.1. Lineage (NCBI taxonomy): Eukaryota > Viridiplantae > Streptophyta > Magnoliopsida > Caryophyllales > Caryophyllaceae > Silene > Silene noctiflora. Next base: position 23,954 of record VHZZ01006120.1, read on the forward strand.
CAAACTTGGTGGATCAGAAAAATTTGGATTATTTAGATATAGTTGGTTAATAGTGTGTCCAAGGCTATATATGGGCGGGGAATTGTGGATGATTGGGTTAAAACTACTTAGGTCTAAATTTTGGAAAGGTGTAATGCAATTGGTTTGTAAGTTTGTAACTCTGGAGGAGAAGTCACAGATAAGGCATGTTATAGTTGCATCCAGTGATTTTGTAGCGTCTGAAATTCCGTTACAATTTGTGTACGCTTAGCGATTATTTAGGTTGAAGGATATGCAAGAGAGAAACTAGATAAATGCTGTGATTTAAAGCCCTCTATGATTATTTGCCCAGATGTTTGTTGTGGTTTTGAATTTTGTGATGTATTCCGTGACACTAGTCTTCTCTAGCAAGAACAAGGAGCAGATCTTTCATGACACAATTATTCGGCATTGGTCAAAATTGTGATATTTTTTTCCCGTGACACAATGAGCTTGGTTTGTTTCGGGACTTGTAATGCTCACCTGAAATGGTTGAGATTCTGTCATTTGAGGGGTGTGAATGTGTGATAGATTTTTTTTTAGCTTGATTAGATAGGCTGTAGTTATCGGACTTCATATTGACGAAATTATTGGGAATGCTCTGTATAGTGTGCTTATTATGTGAGTTAGTATTGGTGTAAAGGTTGAGCTTAAAACGAACTCCATTGCATATACTCTAAGTTAATGTTAATGGTGTATTCGTGATGGGGGTCATTGATTCCCGCTTCCCAATCCCTCTTACTGAAGGAGTATATGACTTGCTTGTAGTTTGAAGGCATCGGTTAGCTGGTATATTCTTGTGGGGATGTTACTTAGAGCATTGGTAGTTTGATACATATAAAGTTTGACCAACTTCTTTCGAAGGTAAGAATTAGGAAAAAATGATTTAAGAGTACTTTAATGTCAAAAGTACATTGCTCTCCCCCTTCTCTTACTCATCCCTATTCTTTATTGCTTTAGCTCTAATTTATGAGAATGTAACCCTTTCAATCTCGTTTTTCTAACTAAGGTATGTGAAACTTCATACAGAAGAAATTATTGGGAATGCTCTTTTGAGTGTACTTGTGAGATTAAATTGGTGTAATGGAAGCTTAAAGCAAATTCCTTTCCGTAGTGTTGAGCAATTCATTGTGTTTATTACCACCAACAGTAATGTCATATCCCTGTTTTGGCTGCTTCTATGTAGTCCATTAGTCTTGGTAAGTAGGAGTAATAGGTCCTGCACTATTCATGTCAAGATTTGGGTTCTGACTTTACATGGTGTGAGTGGTCTGTCACTGAAGCGAGGAAAGTTTGTAGGTTGATACTTTCTCGTAGCTAAAATTGGAATTAGAGGCGGATGGATAGTTAACAATGTGGATAGTTACTAGGGCCAAGGAATTAGCGCTTAAAGAATTGGCTTAGCTTTTGGATGGTTTTGATGTACAACTTAGCAAGTGCTAAACAAGAGTTAAATTTTCATATGGAAGAGTCTTGTTAGATTCTATAGTTCTACACCCGCAATCCTCTCTTTGATATCTCTGATGACGTAGTATGAGTATTACTATTTGTTTGAATTCCATTTATATTTAGTTATTGGCCCCATTTGATTTCATTATCAAGCAATTTTGACTGCTTAGTGCTTGCGATATTTTATCACAAATATACTATATAACTATAAGTCAATAGTTTCTAATTTAGAAAAATGATAATATGAAAATAGTAACTCTATAATCAGTTAAACCTATTTATCGGCCACTTCACTTTGGTTGCGTGTCAAACTACAGCAGCCGAGTGTCACCGTGTTGTGTCAAACACTTGTAGTCAAGTTGAAGTACCATAGAATTAAGCATGACTAATTTTACATTGTATCTCTATCTATATTTGGAGTTATGAATGGTCATAAGTTGATAGTCTGATTTTGTGTCATACCCCTCATGGGTACGGAAACTTTAGAAAACCGATGTATGATCATCCGTTTAGGATGTTTCCATTGATTGTCAGGATAAATTCAGTTTTGACTATTTAACTCAGGCGTCTGCATGGCTACATACACCATAGTTATCTGGGGATATTTGTTTGAAGTTTGTTTGAAGTTGGGCCAAACAAACGTTGAACGAGGGTACTGCAACTGTTTGTGGTAACGTTAATCGGATATCAATTAGTAATGCATGTCTATTAGCTTGTCAGTGACATTGATTGGATATTTCTTTGCTTTTGTTGATGTAAGCTCTCTCATTATGCTAGTGGACGAGTGTATGGAAGTTACTCAGGTTCAAATTGGGAAAGGTCCATTTTAGCAATGTAGAATTCAGTATAAGCACAGGGAATTTACATCGGATAATCAGTTCTGTTAGGTCAGGTACTAAATGAAGAGGCCTCCCATGCAATGAAGAAAGTCGAGTAAATTAAATTGGATTTTGTAGTCTTTGTATTTTCTTTGCAATTTTGTATGCTTGGTAAATAATTTAGGTTTGAAGGGTAAGTAAGGGTTTATATGCTGAACATTTGAATTCCGTTCTGAATATATAATGCCCTTGTATGGTTATTTGTTTTGATATTAGTTGTGGCTCTAAAGGGGTGATTTATATCATTACATAAGTCTGCTCTAAGAAAACCCTAACCTCCTTGATCTTCCACTCCGTGGTCTAGTTTCAGTTAGCTTCTATTCTGACACCATTTCAGGCGGTGGCCTCTTGCTTATCCCTCCCTTCCTTGCCCTAGCACCAAGTTTAAAAAGGTGTCTAATGGGCATTAGCAAAGGCACGAAGTGTAAAAAGTGCATGGGTCACGCTTAAGCCAAGGCTCACAGACATCCTAGGTGCGGCTTTGGCATAAGGCGCAGATGATGAGGCAAAAGTAGCTTTTACTTCACATATTAACCCTCTTTAAATCTAAGAAAAGGTTTTGATGCACAAAGTTTTATTTTGAAACTAAGCCGCCTTGACAGTGTTTTTTTTTTTTTTTTTTTTTTTTTTTTTTTTTTTTTTTAATGGGTAGAATCCTGTACAGTGATATTCACTACTGATCACACTACAATTCACTGTCTCTCGACTCTGCTTTGCTTTTAGTTTTGCGTGCTCAATAAATATCAGAATCAGACCAGGGGGCTAAACTGTAATTCTTTCAGTTTTTACTTCCTGTATGGTCAATCCTCTTGAAAGAATCGGTAGAGATGGTTGCCATCGATATACAGTTTTGAGTCAGAGGATCTACAAAAAGACTTGTGATTTTAAATTTTTTAGCGGGTTACTTCGTTATTTAATCTACTATTGTTGAAGATACTGATGTATTTAATATGATTTACAGTTTTGTCAGTCTGCGTGTTGGATCAGAGAAATGAGATTGGAAGCGTAGTAGACACCAACCTCACGAATGTCAGATGACCGCTTTTGCTCTGCAGATCATGTTAGATTATTCTGTTCGTTTGTAGAGGATGACTACCTTTTATGTAGCTTTTATCTTTATTGATGTAAACAATTCATCATTCAATTACATAGGGTAGAATTCAGGAATTCTGCAGTTTATTATGTGCAAAAACCTGGCATTTTCCCGAGTTCTTGGGAGTAAAATGTTGAATTGAACCAGGATCCCGACCTTGCCTTCTCTTTCTACCCCAACACAAGTTGAACCTTGGAAATAATAAACCGGCTTATGTGTAAAGTTGTCGCAACTCACCGCTTTGATGTTTTTGCGGATGTAAAAATGCTACAACCGCTGGTTTGTATCATTCCATGTAATTATATCTGTTTAGTTGACATCACCACATTACCACCAATACAACCCGACCTCCTTCCCCTATTCAATTGGTACGGTTGGTGGTTTATTGTGGTTATGGCAGGTTGTAGAGATGAGCATCGTTGCTTGGGTGAAGATGGTGGTGGGTGGGAACACGGATGGCGTGAAGGCAGTGTGCCAGGAGAGTAAAGGGAGGGTGAGTAAAATTTGCTTAATTATCGACAAGTTGCTTGGATAATTTAGTTGAAGTGAATATTTGGATGAACAGTTGGGGTACAAAACTGTAAAGGTAGAGCTGTGCATCGTAGCAAGTCAATTTGGCCTAGTATGGTCTCAAGCCAAGTTTCGGCAGCACCACCAGGTCACAACGGAGTAGCATTCTAAATAATGCTACTCCATTATTTACTCGTATACATTCTAACATAAGTGTTGGAGAAACAATTTTGTAAATATTCACCAAAAAAATACAGTAAAATGATTTGGAGTCGATTTACATAATCATAATACAGTAAAAATATTCACCAAAAAATACAGTAAAAATAATTCTGACAACCCTATGATGATCAGTATTCTCCATTACTGTCATTCATGAATACCAAACTGAAACCATTAACAGTAAGTTTAACCCATCACAATTTGATCTCGTTTCTCRAGTTCTGATTCATCGGTTGATGGATGAACTGTACATTCACAAACAGAACAAATGCAGACAAGCTGAAGCTCAGATCTAGAATCTGATGCTAATTGAAGATGTCTACTTTCTCGGTTTATATGTGAACTTCTTAGTTCCGTCCCTAAGCAGTCAGATGTTCAACCCGGGAAAGGAGCAGAAAAAAGCAAATAATTGAGAAAAAGAGASTCCATAATTTCAGAATTACATTTCTACATACTAATGATGCAGAGTGCAGACCATATATGGCTTCCTACTTCCAAATTATTAATCTATCTGTGGAGTATAATACAATAATCAACATCAGACTTCCGAAGTAGATGTTGAAGGAATAATTTGCAAACTAATCCACACAATAAGACTCGTTCGCAGAATGACAACAATCTTCACAGCACATGCGATACCTGTAAACTATGTTACTCCGGCTTTTCACAAGTAAACTCTTGTCCCAGCACTCGACATTCTGACATGTGTTAACGCTAGGACATTTCGTGGTAACTTACAATTGAAATGTCGGGTACTTCTAACCGGCTTTGAGTAACCTAGCGTGGAAAGAGGTTTAGATAACCCATTGCGTTGTTAGCATCCCATAACTGCACAATTGTACACAAACCCACCAGACCGCTTTCTACCAAGGACGGTCCACTGTTGAGGGGTTTGAGATGGGTCCCACACATTGACCTCGATGAAACCTCCATCTAAACCCCTGGGCCCTCCTATGACTGTTAGTCGATCGCCACATCCTCGGAATGCAAGACCCCATCCTTGCATTGACACTGCGCTTTCGGGCAAACTTCCGACAGTTACCCATGTGTTGGATCTTTTATTATATTTCCGTACTTCCTTCCTTGCATAATCAGCTGCATAGAGCTCGTTATTAACCACTGTAAGGAGAGGGGGAGCCTCTGACATGGCACTAGCGCCAGTCGTTATAGGAAGCATATCGGGGATTTCGGTCCAAGTCCGTCTTTCCAAGTCAAAGACCTCTCCACAAGTAAAAGGGTTTGAGTTTGCAACCCCAAACCCCCCAAGAACATAAAACTTGCCATCCATAAACACAGCCGAGCATTTCTTCCGTGCTTTCTTCATGTTTGGGAGAGCCTTCCATGTCCCACTTTCCGAATTGTAAAGCTCTGCCGAGGAAAATACATTACCCCAGACATCACAACCACCAGCACAAATAGCAATCTCACCAAGGGTAGACGATCCAAATAAGCATCTGGGTGTGTTCATTTCTGGCCCGTGAGACCACGAGTTTGTCAAGAGGCTGTACTTGTAGATAAGATGAGAGTCTATTCCCTTTCCAAACACCAAAAGCTCAGTACCAACAGCAAGTGATTCCTTGTCGGAATGCATGAAGCAATTGGTCGAGGGCATTCTAGGCAAATGCTTCCACCGACATCGAATTGGGTCAAAAACCTCCCATTCAAGGAGACTGCAAGATATGTACACCCAATGCTCCACCATACCCATTTTACGCCTAAACTTGTAAAGCTCTTCGCTCTCAGTTAAGGACCGAAAATTGCGGTTCAATGAGGCAATAGAACCATAATCAGATCTTGAACAATGGGCAATGCAGTTTATTGAGTTGTCCTGTCCAATTTGGTTAATCAGGGAAGTCGTATCTAAGTGATCATTAGAACCATCACCGTAATTGTTAATGTTGCTATCATTATTGTTCTTATAAGGTTGATGTACAATCAACGAAAGTGAAAGGCTTAGAAAATCTACTTCCATGTCATCTGTCTTATCTATTTTCAACAACTTGAGCGAATTCCCGAGGTTTTCATCATCTTCTGGTTTTCGCTTAAACTTCGAGGTCTCTGCTGAATCCAAACCATTGAACATCAAATTCCCCTCCTGCTCACAAACACGACGAAAATCTAGAAAAAGGTGAACGGAAGGACCCTCCACCATTGGCTAAAGTGTACTCGGATGCAAATCCAATAAACCACAAATATACACTCAAATGCTTCTGCAGACGAATCAAAAATCAAAATCAAACATCAGCTAATCATTTTCTCACATAAACGAGCTCAAGATGATTGCAAAGTATGTAGTACAAACAGTGAAACCAAAATGGCATTTAAGGATTCCAACTTTAACAAGAAAAAAGTAAAATAGAGTAAATCCGAAAACAACATTACTCTCAGATGAATGAAATGGCAGTACTGAAGTAGCAGTCATTCGAAGCAAATCTCGAAGCATTTCTCATTGTAAATCATCTGTCTCATTAACACGAGAATATATAAGGTGCATACATCTGACCCCCTTATCCGACTATTTCTGAGAGTCCTTGAGATATTGAGATAATATTATTGTCGTAGTTTTCTTAAGATGAACGGGTCAAATACGTGTCACTTACAAGTCTTTTGCTAATATCTAGGCTAATCGTTTTTGCCTTATCTATCCGTCTTAAATGAGAATTTGTGAACAAAACAACCGTACAAAACCCGGAAAGGGAAAACCTTTCTTATCAATCCCTAAGGCCCTAATTTCCTTTCATCAAGTTCTAAAGCTTAGTCCCACCCAGCATAAGCAAAAGGATCATGTAACTAACTACTCTAACAAAAAAAGTTGAAAGATTCTACCCATCTGCAACCTAATTCCTACCAAGTAACCATATCTCGTTCCGTCACAAACAATAAAAAAGGTAAACAAATGAACGGGACAAACAGAATAATAAAAAAAAAAAGTAGATAAACAGCAGATTAGTGGATAAAGCTTTTGATATGAGCCAATACAAAAATCTAGGACATACCCACTAAAAAATCATTCACTAATCAAAGATTAGTGGATTGATTACCCATCAATATCACACAATCATCTCATCTGACGGTATGAGACCGTCTTATTCTATAATTTATGACGAAACCAAGATCATGACAAGTGAGAAATGATTGAGTGATGAAAATATGATTAATGATTAGATGAAATGAATGGAAGAGGGTTTTAATTTTACCTGATTGGATCTTGGGAAAGAGGAATAAAAAGCTCAAAACATAGTTGCCAAAAATGGTGTGTATTTTTAGTTAGAAATGATGTATGTTGTGGTTTTATTGGGTTAGATGAGAGTGTGAAGAACAGCTTTAAAAAGTGGAGAATCTTGCACAAAAAACAGTGGAACTTGGAGACACTATTAGGCTATTTAGCTTTAGCTATGTTCTTTTCTTTGTCTATTTGCTTTTGACTTTTAGTTTAGTAAGTCATCGAGTCACGTATATACTATCTAATCCCGTTCTTTTAGACTTAATTTTAACTTATTTCATTTCAATTTAGTTCAGTTCACTTTTATTCAGTTCGGTTCAGCTCTATTAGGCCCTGTTCTTTTTGGCTTTAGAGCTGAACTAAACTGAGCTGAACTGAATGGAGCTGAACTGATCTGAGCTGAGTTGAGCGGAGCTGAACTGAACTGAATCGAACTAAATTGAACTAAGCTGATTGGAGCTGAACTGAACTAAAATAATATTAATATTAATATTAAATATAATAATAATAATTAATAATAATTGTAATATAATAATAGTAATAATAATAATAATGACTATTATTATTATTATTATTATTATTGTTGTTGTTGTTGTTGTTATAAGAAAAAGAACATTACTAATAATAATATTAATACTGATAATTATACTAATTTGAGTGATTAACTAGGTAACCACCACGAACTAACCACAG
>VHZZ01006120.1:46437-74746 GCA_009801015.1 Silene noctiflora
TCATTTCAGTTTAGTTCAGCTCAAGTTAGCTCACTTCAATTCTTATTTCAGCTCTATTTATCTAAGTGAATTTTGATTCAGTTCAATTCAATTAAGCGAGAAGTCGATCAATCCCTTTTAACTTAACAAGGCATCTTGCTTGTGACGGGCACTATCCGTCACAAGTTGAAGACGGATAATATCCCTCTCACAATAAGGTAAGTGGAAGGGCAAGTGGGGAGGAAATGAAGCACCCATAATTGGTGCCACTTGCATATTGTGAGAGGGACACTATCCGTCTTCAGCTTGTGACGGATAGTGTCCGTCTTCAATAAGAATTTGCGTTAACTTAAATATTACTTCCTTCATTCAACTCCACTCTACTTATTTCTTTTTCTACACTATTCACAAATAAGTCTTTAATTTCAATTTTCGCCTAATACAACACGTGAAAATATATTCATGTGGGATCTTGTTTGATTCGTGTTTACGAGGACATTAAAAATATCTAATTTTTATAAGTTTTTCAAATACATAGCTAATGATATTTAGCGCTTAAAACGCGCGTTGACAAACGTGAAAAAGTAAAGTGGTAGAGTGGAGTTGAAGGGAGCATGAATGTAAAATTCAAAGTCATACAATATACTATCACAAATATGCTATACTAGTATACCTACTAAATAGTCTCTATTTTTAAGTGTAAAAGTACACCTACATGACATAGTCACATAGCCAAAATAAACATGGTATTGAGTGAAGTAGCTTGGCACTGACACACACAAGAAACAAAATCAAACCACACTTGATTTCTTTTTTTAGATCAAACCCTCCCAAGTTGGGAACATAAAGAGAAGGGTAGCCATGCTGGCATATCTCTATAATCTTCATTTTATAACCCTAACATCTTTATATATTTTTTTGTAGGTTAACTACGAGTGTTGTCAATTTAATAAAAGATCCCTCACAAATTTACCTTTTCATTTGTCAGAGTTAGGAATAAAACCGTTAACCGTTTACTTAAGAAATAAAAGTCCTTACCAATTACATCAGCTGACTTTAATACCCTAAAATCCATTTTAAATATCAAGTTCCACTCAACTTATTTCTCCCATGCAACTACTAGTGTTTTGTGCTACTATTTTTTATATTAAATATTTATATATAAACACACATATACTCTACTTAGTCTACTACTATATATATACATACTTAATATATAACTTTGATCCCCATTATATTTGAAGCTCCATAACTTATTATCTCTTTTCCCATACTTTGTCTCCCTCACATTGTTGTCTCCCTCTACTTATATTCTACTTTTACCTGAGAAAAAAGAAATAAATTTGTATCATTTACATCATTATTCCTAGCTAGCTCTGACACATATATAGAAACTATTTTCCAAGTGATTTGATAATTATATACACAAATATGTCTAGCAGAAGATCAAGGTCTAGGCAATCTGGAGGCTCTAGAATTACAGATGATCAAATTCAAGATCTTGTCTCCAAATTGCAGCAACTTCTCCCTGAGCTCCATTCTACTCGACGCCCTGATAAGGTAAATTACGGGTTGTAGTATCTTGAGAGACCGTCTTATGAAATAAAATGGTAACCTATTATATGGCTCACTCTTATAGTAATTGATAATATTATTATGAGACTGTTTCATATAAGAATTCGTAAATAATATCACTTGAGATCTTTGATAGAGGTTGAAATGCATCATTTATTTGAGAAATGTAATCACCATATATTCATTTATTTGATAGAGGTCCAAATTAATGATGATTATAATAATAAGCTACTAATCATTTTTTTTATTTTTATTTTTATTTTCTGAAACAAAATGGAAATACTACTAGAACTAAATATAAAATGTTGTCTGTACAAATAGATAACCGTTGAGAATAAGAGCTAGTTCAAGTGTCAAGAGTTCTCTTAATTACCCCGATCATGAAGTTGAGGGTTCGATTCTCACCTGCGACATAGTGCGCTCATTTGAACCAAAAAAAAAAAAAAATAGATAACCGTTGATTTTAGTATTCAATGAGTATAACTAAATTTAAGAAGTATATATAATATCATATCTCCATCTTAATTAGTCATCACGTCAAGAAATAAACATAGCCTGTTTGATTATTTTTCTAATAACAATCTAAAATGTAAACTTAAGTAGCTGATAATAATAATTACTTCGTATATGTTTTTCTCGTGTCAAATGAAGCGTAATACCAGTACAATATATACAGGGGGAGGGGGATCAAACACGTAACTTATTATCACGATACCTCAGTCTTAATCAGTAATAGTGTGAATGGCACATAGTTCAATGGTTTTTTAATTTATTGAATTAATTAACATAATTACTAATTATTTAATCAAAATTATGAATAAATGATGCAGGTTTCAGCATCTAGAGTATTGCAGGAGACATGCACATACATCAAGAGCTTGCATAGAGAAGTGGATGATTTAAGTGAAAGATTATCTCAGCTGTTAGAAACAACAGATACCTCTCAAGCTGCACTAATTAGGAGTTTATTAATGCAATAATTAATTAATTAATTAAGGGGATAATATTTTTTTTTTTTTTTAGTTTTCTTAATCTTATCTTATTTTCCTTTATTTTATTTTTAATTTTGCAGTTGTTCTTCTTGATATCATTTCTCCCCCTTTTTTTATCCATTTGAATTTTTGCCCTCTAGGGTTTTGTTGTAACTAGTTAGCTAGTTTCTGAAGGAAGCTATAGTAGGGCAGAAAGAAACCTTTTTGTAAGCTCCTTTGAACAAGGAATCATATAACAAATAAATTATGTTCTCTTGTGTTTAAAAGCGGGTTTTATTGGTATCAGATGTCAGCTAACTCAGTTGATAAAGTCATGAGAAATGGTACTCGTAACCTGGGAATAACTTCTGTCAACATCAAATTTATCCTTTTAATACCCTTTACACCAAAAAAAAAGGGCATTGTAGGGTTTTTTCATAATTAATCTCGAAAAAAATTTAACTAGATCTAACTTATGATGATTATGCAAACTTAGCTTGGTTAATTAGGTCCTTTTAGACTTCTTATCTCACAGAGAAGTAGTAAAGTTTGTGACTAGGGCATATTCGTCTCAATAGTTAATTCAAAGTCATCTACAAAATCTTAATAATTGAATTATTTGTCTAGGTCAACAGAGATTTGCACATGAAAAGGCATTCAAAAATTTTCATTCGCATGGATAAATCTCGAGAAATTATCTTAAAATGACAATATGATGCCTTAAATTGTAAGAAAACTAATGTAAAAAACATGATAATCAATTAATTGCTATATGATTAGAAAGATATACAAACTAAAGTAGTGGCAGAGGCAGAATTTGAATTTGGGGCGAAAAATTTTAGGTAGGAGGGGAGGGGGGCGAATGAGTAATTTTATAAGGCACACTCGAAAAAATTAATCTAAAACTAAGAAATTTTTGTCGGTCGCGGGGGATGGTGATGGTCTCTACTAGCCCCCCTAACTCCACCACTGGACTAAAGTATAATACAAATGCATACTTATTTAAAAGTATAAACTTAATGTAAGAATTGTGGATTACTCTGTAATAAATTTCTTTATTCGAGGACACACCCTTTTTTTTTAATTAAATCCAACTGAAATATATAATATTCGAGTATACGACGGCATTGTTTTCATCCAACTTAATTTGGGGGAGCATAACGTTATGGGAAGGAGAATGCACTCAAAATATGGACAAAAGCTGCAAAAACACAACCAACATTGACTAACAATGCAAGTCTTACCACTTCTCCTTGTAATGCACCAATTGTCATATTGGCCGAGTCAAGATTTAAGTTAGGGGACGGATGGGTAATAATATAAGAGACTCGGAAAAAACTCGAAAAATTTAACTAAAAACCTCAAAAAAACTTAACCGTCAGAAGGGACGATCGCCCCTGCTAACCCCACCTAGCTCCACCGACTGGAGGCTGGATAATTTATATAGGTAAACATTTTCCTTGTGTTTGTGTATGAAACAACTTTAAATAGTTTGACACTTTGACCAATTGACATAACTCTAAGGATCGGTATGGTCACCAACTAATATGTCTAACAGTCCGTCTGATTGTAGACGGTCACTATTCGTGTAAAGGTGAAAATAAATAGTGGCCTTTCATAAAATGCAAGTGAAAGGGTAAGTGGGGCTAGCACAATCCACTTACATTTTGTGAGAGGGACAGTATCCGTCTTTAATTTTAGACGAATAGTGTCTGTCTATAACGAGAATATGCATATCTAATGAAGTGACTCACTTTATCATAATGTTATCACTTCATATACGTATAGTTGTATACTTGCATAGTTGAATGTGTATATCAATATGTTTATATGGATGGTTGAATGAATGTATATATAAATTATATACTTTAATAGTACGGAATTACATAGTACGTTAAAATCATTAATTTTTGTTATCTGAAAATCAATGATTTTAACTATGCAGCATGCCTTATGCAGTCCCTTCGTTATAGACGTGCCGTCATTTATTTACTATTATGTATTAGGAATGTTTTTAATGGATAACTAGTGTTAATTTTCGCTCAAATTGCCCAGGAATGTTTTGAAAATAAATCATTAAATCAAATACTACATATGTACACATAATAAATTCAATATTTTGAACGTGTTAAATATAATCATTTAAAAACAATAAGCATAATTATAAAAGTATAAACAAATTATAATGTAAATTGAAATACAAAATTGACTAATTAAGTATAGATGACGATCTATAATTTTGTATTGTATTGTAGTTAGTTTAAAATAATGGAAACTTATGCATATTACTTTAGTAAAAAAAAAAAAAAAAAAAACTATTTAAAATTGTTGAAAAATTGTAGTGCTCAAACATGAGAAATTTTATGTGAGGATTAACCAGTTGTCTTGTCGCCGCTTTAGTAAATAATAAAAAATTTGATATTTTACATTTCATGTGTCTAGCCTAGCCTAACCCGTTTCCTCCCTATTACCGGGCTCGAACCTATAATTTATTTATAAAAAAAATCAATATTTATAGTTATGGCCCTTATGGGCTAGACTCGGATTGTATTTAAGTAAGGCCGGACATTAGGCTGGACCGTGCAAATAGAGCTAGGTTATGGGGTTGCCGCCTATGCAAAAGAGGCGCCAGGGTGGGCTGGGTTGGTCCCCCTATGGTTTGGCACAGACCCGACCCTTATAACGTTTTTTTATTTGTGTTTTTTTATTTTTATTGGGATAGGGCGGGCTGGAAATTTCCGACCCTAGCCAGAACCGGGTGGGGGATGGGCTAGACGGGATAGAAAAATTCGGTCCAAATGTGTGGGCTGGCCCGGCCCAATGACCATCTCTACTAGTCATAGAGTCATAGTCCTACTATATCGATGATCAAAACAAAACAAAACAAAACAAAATTACAACCGTGGGGGAAACGACGTCGTGTTGGCAGTGTGATTCCCATTTCTTTCATGCAAAACAATATTCTTGAGGTTTTGTAAAGATCGTCAACGGTGATCTGATATCAGTCATCTTCTACTTCTCCAACTTTCTCCAATTTCATTTGTAAAAAACCCTAAGGTAATTACCCTAATTCCTAATTTAATCCTTAATTTTCTTAATTGACATTAAATGATAATGAATTTCTTACAAATTTTCTGGGTTTTGATGCAGATTTTTTCAATTAAATGGTGTTAGTATTGGCAATTGGGGATCTTCATATCCCACATAGAGCACCTGATCTACCTGATAAATTCAAATCAATGCTTGTTCCTGGAAAAATTCAACATATTATTTGCACTGGAAATCTTTGTATCAAAGTATGTTACTTTGTTTTGATTGCAGTTTTATTTGGTTTTGATTTTGATGGGTTTTTATGAATTTGATTGTTGGTTTTATCTGGGTATGTTGTTATTTTGATCTAGGGTACAATGTGGGTTTTTAATTTAGAATACCCAGAATTTGGAATGCTTTGTTTTCATCAAGGATTTGGTTTATTGGTTTGTTAGTTGAGTTGGGTTTTTTGTTCATCTGGAGATGAAAATTGCGTCGAGGAAAAAAATAAAAGCGCAGCCAGTTTAGCGAGCGATACTGTGATAATGTTGTTGTTGAAGTGCTGAAGATTGAAATGCTTATGATTAAAGCTGTTGACTTTCGGGCATTAATGATTAATCCGATTAGCAGTCTTTGTTTTTACTTGTAGTAAGGTAGTAGAAAGAATAAGTAAATGTGTTTGGTCATGGAGTTATGGACTACGATGCATTATTGAAAAAGGTGTGAATGATGAACTGTTGGACTCGGTTAGGTTGTAGCTGATGTTTAATTGTTTGAGTGTCTATGATGTTTCCTTTGTAGTTTGCTGTTACCACCGGGATTTTTAGATTGTATTTAATGTTGGAGCAACAAAGTTGCTGCAATGCCAAATGTGACTTACTCTCCTAGTATCTTAGATATGGGCGCTAATTGCTGTAGTGAAAGAGTTGTGTGTTTATCTTAGTTGGACTGAATGACTGATATATAGTTTTGCTTATGTTTCTTGAGGAAAGGGTCCAACTACAATGAGCTATATATCATGCCTTTTTACCATGGTTTGCTTGGATTTACGGAAATTGTTTGGAGGGTAATGAAGGAAACGTACATGGAAAGTAAGAGTTAGTATTGGTGTTTGATAGTGGAAAGAGATGAAGATAGACTATAAGTGCTCTATTAAAGGGATAGATAGTAGTTACCCACCTTCTTTGAGTTATTATATTACCCTCATCTAGTCATATGATAACAATAATTTCCCCACCACCTCTTTCTCCCTCACCACTCCGTAACTGTCATTCGCTACCATCATCTTCCTCCTTTTCTCCTTTGTTTTGAGTTCCATTACCCTGTAACAGTTTACCCAGTTCAAGCTGTCCCAAAAGCTAAATACAATTGGATGCCTTTACCGCTCCCCTTTTCATGTGCTACTCTGCCACTGGTGTGAAGTTTCGATCGGCATACATTGCTCATTGCCTGATAATCTGATAATTTATTATGTTACTTATTCCAAGATAGGGTAGATGTGGAGGTGTGGTCCTTAGGACAAAATCCTATGGTTATTGCAGTGCAAATTATTACAAGACTCACTGATCTTTTGGACCACCATGTCTTAAATGTAGACTAGTTTTGGTTGTATATGTTTGGAAGTGAACGGAACATCTATACTGAAGGCTTTCTTAATTATGTTTAGGGATAAGACAAAGCTTAAGACCACATTGAGGCCTATCACATTGATAAATTTTATCTTTGGGTGTATTGAAGTCCATTGGGTTTTATTTTCCATTCCATAGATGATGAAGCCTAACCTATGGAATTTCATTTTGATGGCAAATTTTGGACTAGCATATTAGATGTCAAATGGGATATTTTTGCTATGGGCTAGGGCACTAACCTTGACATAATTGACAAGAGTTGTGGAGAAGAATGAGCGATTAAGGATCTGTGTTAAAATGCTGGTGTGGGTTTTCTGATGAAGAATCAGGGCGAAGGCGCGTGCCTTTTGGACATGAGGCGCCCTATTTTTGATAACAAATTTGTAATTTCCAAATCAATTTTTGGCAACAATAACCTTTTTAGGAGTTTTCAAGTTGGCTAACATGTCAAGGACTAAAGTTGGGAATAATGGGGAAAAGAAATGGTGAGCCATGTCTAAAAGATATGGAAAATGCGTACTAGTTAGCCTTGTTAGGTTATCCTAGTCTAAAAGGCACACCTAAAATGCACCCAGGCGCGTTTTGGCTAGTGTCTCCTCCAAGAGGCGCCTTAGGCGCACTAAAGGCCCGCTGTTTTATACTAATTGGTTCTCGTAGTTGTTCCTTGCTCACTGGGGTTTATTATAGTGATTGTTGGAAAGATTTGATGAGGAATGCTATAGCTGAAAGGAAGCAGCTTTTTCATAAGCTTTACAAATAGCCTACAATGGAAAAAAAATACATTTAGACTTTGGTGATTGGACTCGGGTACGATGTATGGATACGAATCCTTGTGTTTGACACTTGAAGTCATAAAATTAAGGATACGAGGTCACGATTAACTAGCGGATACGACATTTAGACACTGTCAACGTATCTAATTTTCATATTTGGACATGGTCAATGCATCCATTTTTCATATGTATTTTTTATAAAAATAAAAATAAATTTGTACAGGAAAAAATGGTACTCTTAAAAGTGTATACCATATACTGGTGACCAAGAAATATTTTCTTTCATTTTAAAAAAATTGAAAGAAAGATATTGAAACTATCTATGTAATTTAATAACGTAACAAGTAATAGTAGTAAATAGTCATAGAAAACTGAAGAGTTCCAACTAGCTTGAAAGAATGGATATTTAATAAAGCACTAAACGTGCTTTGAAACGTCAAAGAATTCAATAAAAGTTAGAACACGTGTAAGGTTATAAAAAGAGAGTTAAAAAGCTACCATGCATTAAGAACCTGAAAGTATTAAACAATTAAACAAATAAATGAAGTACAAAAAGATTTATGAAGCAGTAAAGCAAGCGCGACTAAATAATATCGCCGTCCGCCATGCGGACCCATGGCGGACCCCTTATTCGACATCGGAAACCTAAGTACCTAACTATGTCACGTCCTTCGTCTTTTGTGCCGCCTTCTCCGACGAACTGAAGTGTTTTCACCAAGGTTTCCGGACACGAATTCCGTGTTATGACGGGGTAAAGTGTTGTGTCCGAGCATCATAGCATTTAGATATCAACAGTGGAAAGTCCTTAATTCATATGAATGATGATTTATTTGTTGATTGGGGATTCCCTGTGAGATCAAGGCTTGCCATACTCAGCCATAGTCCACTCCACAAGGGAAGAACATGATCCATTGTTTTCACCTTTTCAGCCCTTACATCTTAAAAGAAAATGGCAGTTTTGCCTCCCAATGGCAAAGATCATGGCTCCCATTGATATCAACATTTTGATTCTCTACAAAATTATGCTATAGATGCTTGGACTTCAGTGTGTCTTTATTCCTCAATCACTTGAACTTCTGTTTGTGATATTTGAATCGCTGGTATACGTGCAAAGTAGTGTTGTTTAGAAAATTCGGGACGATCTTATAAGAAGGAAGTGGTAAACCTATAAATGTATCATATGAGCTCGCAACATGTAGCTCATAACTTCTATATCACCTCAAGATACGTTATTGTTCTGTTTCGTGGTTGTGAATTTTTCTAAACTGTAGGTACAAAATTCAAGAATTTTGGTTTTCTGTATGTGACAAGATGCTCTCTTGATGCTTCTTATTGTAAGGCCGTGGATTTTCATTTCTGTTGCTAGTGCCCTGTCGGGTAGCACTTAGCAGTTAGCATCAATATTATAAAAGAGAGATAAAGACTTCGCATTCATTTTTAATTATCAAGGTCTCTTGTTCAGGGTTAGGAGGTGATGAGTTTTCCTGTGATATTGCTGATATGTTCAGTAAAAACATATTAAATATTAGCTGTGTTTCCTTATTTGTATATAGCTCTGGAAAGACCATAGCTGGATTTTCTTCTTTTATCCGCTGGTGGTTTTTTTCTGGCTCTACTCAGGGCTTGGTTCGTTCGTATCCTGTGGATCGTTCTTTTCTTTGACGTTAACGTTAGGTTGAAGTTTTTCGGAAACGCTAATGACTTGGACTACACACGTAGTTTAATAGGAAAATGACATTAATCGAAACCTATGATGCTCGGACGCTGCACTTTACCCTGTCGTACCGTACGACACAACACGGACACCGAAACGGAATTCGTGTCCATACGCCTTGGTGAAAAATAGACACAATTCATTTCGTCGGAGAAGTAGTTTACCGGAGAATGGACTCGCGTAGAATAGTTAGGTTTCCGGCGTCGAATAGGAGGTGGGAATGGCGGACGACGGTGTTATTTACTCGTGCTTGCTTTACTGCTTTATATATCTTTTTCTACTTTCAGTCTTAGTGTTTGATTGTTTAATACTTTTAGGTTCTCAATGCATGATAGCCTTTTAACTCTTTTTTTATAACCTTACACGTGTTCTAACTTTTATTTAATTCTTTGACTTTTCAAAGCATGTTTAGTGCTTTATTAAATATCCATTCATTCAAGCTAGTTGGAGTTCTTTAGTTTTCTATGGCTATTTACTACTATTACTTTTTTCGTTATTAAATTACATAAATAGTTTCAAGATCTTTCTTTTAATTTTGTAAAATGAAAGAAAATATTTCTTGGTCAATACTCATTAGTATAAGGTATACACAACTAAAAGTACCCATTTTTTCCTGTACAAATTTATTTTTATTTTTATAACAAAATACATATGAAAAATGGATGGGGTGTCCAAATATGAAAATTGGATACGTTGACCGTGTCCAAACATCATGTCCGTTAGTTAATCGTGTCCACGTATCCCTAATTTTATGACTTTTAAGTGTCCGACACAAGGACTCGTGCCCGTATATCGTAACCGAGTCTGAGCGCCATGGATCTAAATTACTTCCTTTGATATTTGTAAGAGCAGCTGTGGTACCCAAGCATTTTTTCTAGAATTTTAAAGATATGAAAATCCCTATAATGCTCCTTGCTTATCTTAAGAGCAAACACACCCTCAGTGGAACTTTAAAATTTATGTGTTTCTAGTGTCAAGCATAATGAGCAAGTGGAGAATCAACCTTGATGAGGAGGGTTGTTGCATTATACTCCCTCCTATTCAAATATTCTTTACGTATTCCTTTTTTTGGCATGTTCAATAGATTCTTTACATATTCCTTTTTTTTTTTTGGCTAATTTGCCTAACATAATGTACATATACTTAGCACACTTGCATGTGCTTTCCTAAATAATCGCACCAATAGCAAATGTAAAGAACCTATTGAATGGGAAGGAGTATAAAATATGAGTTAGTGTGGTGATATTTCTGTCGCAAGATATTGCCTTTCTTATAGGGCTTCATACTACAAGAAGTAGCGTAAGGAGTAGTGTTACATAACTGCCTTTATGTAAAATGTAAAGTAACTGGTCAAAACAATCCTTGGGCTCCTTCCTTTTCATGTTGTGGATTCCAATTTATATGATCTCTACTGGGGTTGTAATTTTGTAACTATTATTGAAAGTTTACAAGTGAGAGGGAAGAGGTTACTATTTCACATTTCAAATTTCTCAGATGTGAGGTTCTCTTGTTTCTGAAGTATCTATGCAATATGCACATACGACTTTTGTGCATTTGAGGTTTTATTTGGATTGAGGTAGCATTAGATTATTTTTACCAGCCGACGTTGGTGACGGTCGATTTTGATGAAAAGTTGGTGAACAGAATAAACCTGATCGAGTTAATTGCACCATCATACAAGACAGACATGTGATATAACTTCTCCTCCTGGTGACACGTCTGTTTCTGTCACTTCAATGATTTTAATTTCAACGATGATAAGTGTATTGATTGTGACTTGCAACTGTTACAATGTCAAATTGTCCAAGGAATGTTGAAATTTCAATGAAAGGTTATATTAAGTTGCATACGCTAACAGGAAATGAGTTTGGCAATGGAAATCGCTAGCCTTTGTGTACAGATAGCATTGAGTGGTTAACGAAAAGAATTCATGAATCCTCATTCTGAAACGATTCACTCTCTTGAAAATGAAATTTAATGGTCTAAAATACATGTTCAGTGCCATTGTCGTACTGGCTACTTGGATGGATTTCTTTTTGATGATTCTCTAGGAATCATAACCAATTTCAATTTGTTGATGGAAGACCTTGGATGGAACTTGTTAAAAAATCTTTAAATGGGAAAAACATGAATTGAAATGTTTACAGGATCCTGGTTATGCTGTTAGTTATACACTTATACCTGTTATGATTTATCTCTTCTATTTTCTACCCAAATTATATGTACTTGTTAATATTAGTAGTGTTCAAAATTCTAGAGATCTAAGGGTGAATGAGGTTGGGTTGCGGTTGCTTTCGTTTCCATGGGAGCCTGGATAATCTTCGAAACATAGTTGGCAGTAATTTACATGCAGCAATATTGTATAACCACATACAGTACTAGTTGCCTAATTACTCTAGACGTAGCCAAGTAGGTAATTTTTCAACAACTCTTTTATAAGAGTATTTAGGTAAATAGCATGTGGTCTTTAGGAGACTTTTTGTCTGTAAAAAGGTTTACTGATCAACATGTAACATTTTACTCGCAGGAAGTACATGATTACTTGAAGACAATATGTCCAGATCTTCATATTACTCGAGGGGAATATGATGAAGAAACGCGCTATCCAGACACGAAAATAATAACCATTGGTCAATTTAAGCTGGGACTTTGTCATGGCCACCAGGTGGGCATATGTTTGAATTTGTTTTTTTCCTTCTTTATGTAATGTTGTACTTGCTCACTTGTGCCAATCATAAGCAAATAAAGACTGGTACAAGCTACTCTTATCTAGAATTGGCAACGGGTCATTTGGGCCGGGTTTTCGGGTTCGGGATACAAGCCTGTTTTAGATGTGTTGTGCTATTATTGAGTCTTAGGGTGCATTTCTATTCTGACGATTGTTTTCGGATTGATATTACTTTTTGAGTCAAGTCAATTGGGCGTAGTTGGTACATTTGAGTGCGTGTCTTTCAAGGATTTTGCGACTCCATACAGAAGTTACGTAGAAAAACTTAACTTACATTTTATGTTTCACACTTAGACTCAAACACACTCACCCTGATACTCACTTGAATGATACTACGCTTTTTTCTATGACTTTTTTGAACTTGTAAATCGTAAAAGTAAATTAGACAAAATACTTGTTAAATACAAAGACAATTTTGTTTTTATTATTTTTACTGTTCATTGGTCTTAAATCTTAATTGGAAACTCAACCCACTTTAAGGCTCCTCACAATTCCTCCATCATATTGCTAGTCTGAGCCCAAAATTCACGTCTGAGCATCAATGCCTTACTTCAGACTGCAACAAAGGCGTTCTTATTTGGGTTGGTTGGCAGATTTTCTTGCATCTTCTGTCCATCAGAAGAGATAACAGCGGTTCATTTAACATGGTTATCTTCCTAAAAATCATACGTTGACAGGTAATCCCATGGGGGGACTTGGACTCTCTAGCCATGCTTCAAAGGCAGTTGGACGTTGACATCCTAGTAACGGGTCACACACATCAATTTACAGCCTACAAGCATGAAGGTGGTGTGGTCATCAACCCTGGATCTGCCACTGGTGCATACAGCAGCATCACCTACGATGTTAACCCGAGTTTTGTTCTCATGGATATTGATGGCCTCCGTGTTGTGGTTTACGTTTATGAGCTGATTGATGGCGAAGTTAAGGTCGACAAGATCGATTTCAAGAAGACCACTTCTCCTCATTCTCCTCACTGACCCGATTTGTGTTTTTGTGTTCTCCTAAACTGATCATATCCGGGCTGGGCGCTGAGGTTTTTCTTTTCTTTTCTTCTTTTTTTTTTTTTTTTGCTGAAGTTAAAACTTGATATTAGTTCCGTAGTTTGCGTTTCTTGTGATTTGTGAATGTCAAAGAATGAATGTGAATTACGAGGGAAACACACTTACAGGTAGGGCTAAGTTTGTAAGTTGGAACAGTTTTCTTGAGTGTGAGTTTAACTTGGTTTTGTGCTTGTTATGAGCTTCTGCCTTTTTAGCAGCTTAGAGGTGTTTCTGCTGTAGTCGAATTGCATGCAGCGTTGTACTATCTCCCTAAGAACCCTCTGAAACGACTTAAAATGGGGTATACATCATGTTTCCTCTATTTTTGAGAGAGTTCGGAAAGTACAATATAAGCCTCTTGATGTGTCTATTTATAACCATATGCCTGTTATACTATCGTGGGACATTTTTATGTGGTATGGAGCGATTTTTGTGTGAATTTTGAGACATTTTATTTTGGGATCAAGTCGGCCCGAAGATAATAGCCTTCAAAATTGGCTATTTGGCTGATCTTCCAACACCAGTGAAATTTTTTACGGAACCCATCTGAGTAGGGCTACTATGCCTTAAAATTAGTAGGGTTTGTTCATAAGTATCCGAAACAACTTACAATGAAGTTTACACCTTGTTTCGTCTATTTCCGGAGTGGCACGAAGAATAATCTTAAGCGCTCTACATGTCTCTATTTCAAACAATATGCCCTTTCTACTATTCTGAGACACTTTTGTATGGTATGAAGTGATTGTTGTGTGAATATAAAGACTTTTGATTCCGGGGACTAATTAACACGAAAACCGTGAATGATCGCTTATATAAAATCAATAATTTGCGGGGATATTTTGACACCGGTGAGATTCTTTGACAAAACCATTCCGATAGCCCCGTCATGCCTCAACATTACTAGCCAGTTCCAAAGCTCCCTTAAACGATTTAGAGAGGGGGTATACAATTTATTTCGTCTATTTAGGAGACAATTCAAAAAACTGTATAGGACTTCTATTACAATTTATTTTGAGACATTTTTATATGGTATGAAATGATTGTGGTGCAAATTTTATGACATTTTACTCGGGGATCAAATCGGCCTAAAAATCGTAGATAATAGCGTTAGAATTGACAAATTTAGGCGATCTCTAACCCAGTGAGATTTTTTGAGAAAACCATCCGAATCAAGTGACTTATAATGAAGTCTACAACTTGTTTCATCTATTCTTCCGAGTAGCATGGAAATAATCTTTATGTCTTTACATGTCTCTATTTCAAACCACAAGTCATTTCAACTACTCTTAAGACATTTTATTTGGTGTAAAGAGATTATTCTGCGAACATCAAAACGTTTTATATTGAGAGGAGTAATCGGCCTAGAAACCATGGATTATCGCCTTTATTAAATTATTATTTTTCAGGGATATTCGACACCAGTGAGATTTTTTGACGAAACGATACCAGTAGAGCCAGTATAACTCTTTTGAAATGACTTATAAAGGATTGCACAATTTATTTCGTGTATTTACGTCCTACGGGGCAACTCGAAAAGTAATATATATGAAGTTAGATGTGTCTATTTGAAACTATATGCCCTTCTATTATCCTGAGACACTTTAATATGACATGGAGTAATTGCGGTGTCAATTTTGAGTTATTTTACTTCGGAACCAAGTCAGCCCAGAAATCGTGGATAATAACCTTTAGAATTGGCAAATCGTGGATTATCTTTAACTAAGACCTCATGAATCATGATGAGACAATCATTGTGATAATCTAATAATATTGATTATTGCATTTGAGCTAAACTCACTATTTTATAGTAATCACAAAGTCAACTTTTAGATGACGAGATGTACACAAACAAGAGTTGACATTCACTCTTCACGTTTCCGTGTAAAGCTGAAGTTGGATAGTGTCCCTCTCATAAAATGTAAGTGGATAGTGCAAGTGGGTGGGAAATGGATACCCCACTTGCCCTCCCACTTGCATTTTGTGAGAGAGTCACTATCCATCCATCTTCAGCTTTAGACGAATAGTGTCTGTCTACAATAAGACGGACTGTATAACTGTACTTAGTCTTTATTCATCCCACAAATAGGACTAGGTTCATTGTGTCATGTGTATGATCCCTCTTTTCCGTCCTGCCATATTTTTCACATATGACATACCATAATACCACCAAATGTCATCTGATTTAATTGGTAAAGTCATAAAAAATGGTATTCATCATCTCGCAACCTGGGTTCAACAAGACAAAACCGAGTTGCCCTAAACATGTTCCCAGGAGCCGTCAACATGTTTCTTTTGTGTATGTTGTGCAAACTTATTAGTTTTCGAAATACAATAAAATTTATAACTTTCAATAGGTGCCGTAAAAATAATATTATAAATTGTCATTATATTAACTCATACGATTTTAATAAACCGTTTCTGGAAGACCGGTTCAACTTGTTACTTGTTAGTGATTACCCATTTTAGACAATTCCAATATTCCATAGTTAATAGTTTCAGTTACAACATTTGTCTATATATAGCAAAAAAAAAAAAAAAAAAAAAAAAAAAAAAAAAAAAGCCAGAAGCAAGATCATGTTGCCTTCTTGAGTTCCCCTAATCAACTTCAAAGTCACTTTTTCTTTATTTTCTTCTTATTTTCATTTTATTTCTCTCTTTTTTCGGATAATGATAGGGCGTCACTGGACACGTCATATGCAATAAGCAAAAACCCTAATAATAAGGGCTGCATGTAAACCAGTTACGCCCTATCATTATCCTGTCACTCTTTAAATTGTGAATATCGCCTAATTATGACACTTTTTATCAAAAAAAGAGGAGAGGGTTTGAATTTGAAGTGTTTGGAGGAACTCTAGATGTAACTTGATGCTCAAAATGTAAGACTCCGCCGCACTTGATTAAGGAGGTTGAGGCGAATTTGCAAGTTGGATAACACGAGTTCAAAACAATTCGGTTAATACAGAGTTCAAAGGTTCGACAAAGGAGCCTTCTCGTATGTACCGAAAAAAAAAAAAAAAAAAAAAAAAAAAAAAAAAAAGGCTTCTCATGACATACAAGATGTTTGTAAGGTTTGTTTATTAAACGGTTAACTTGTACGAGGATGTAACCTTTTCTTTCCTTTGAAAATATATTAGTGTTTTATTTTTTCGACAAACATTGATTAGTCTAATTGAATTTCTAGGAAACATGTATTCAATTTTGTTCAGAGGTTCTATTAATCTGAATCCCAAGCTATCTGAAACTGCATTTTCAAAAAAATTACCGGAAAAAAAGTAAGAAACCCATTTTAGCCGAGTCCCAACATGATTTGGGGTCGGCTAACAAATCCGCTTAGGTTTGTATCCAGCAATACAGTCCAACCCGCTTGTTCGCCAAGCCAACAAAATACAAGTAGGACCACACCCATGTCTTGACCTAACATGCATTTGATAATCTCCAACTTAGTCTACTGGTAAAAAATTAATCTAGCTTAACCCAGTTGCTTTAGTTCCGGCTTTTGAAATGCAGCAATATTAAAACTCGCTAGAGAGTTTTAACACCCTTTTGAACCGGCATAATACCAGACAAAAGAATTGTTTTGCAAGGGCATAAAGATCAATTCTTTCAGTAGACTCAAGTCACCTTTGCTACCGCTTGCTAAACAGAGCCATTGATAAACCCGCTTCCATGATTATCAGTTAAAAAAAGCGACTACAAAGAACAAACTGCCAGAAATATAAATAAATAGACATCTCTAGACTCTATACACAACCTTAAACATAGCATTTTTCAACATCCAGGATAGAACATTAGGTTCACAAAATAAAGTTTCTTCAGCCGAGTCGAAACAAAGCCTGCAATTTACACACTCACACACAATTTCTTGATGAGCCCCTCTAGTTTTAAAGCTTAAAGAGGTACACATTAATCTCAAAATGCCAGGGGTCTTGTAAAAAAAATGTTATAAAACTTTAACCTTCATCACAGTACTTGCAACTCATCTGGCCTTGAAGATAGAATCATCTTCGCCATCCTTGTGCAGCCTTTCCTGCCAAAACTAAACAGAATGCTTGTTACTATACAATGGCACACGAATGAAGACCAGATAGACAACTATCAAACTGTTTCCCTTCACCCTTGCTCCGACATAAGGATGAAATATATAATGTACAGATTTCAAAGGGACGAAAAGGTTGATGCAACTCTAACCAGTTCTACACATCAGAGAAGGAAGAAGATGTTCATGAAAGTGTCGAAAAAAAAAAAACTTTTTGAACCATTGCCAAGGTCCATTATCATACTTTTGATGTTTTATTAATCCCCTTTCCACCACTGACAATCGTTCTTTAGGATGTCACAACTCACAACCGTAAAATCACAGTTAATGATAAACTAGGGCAGTGAGCCAAATACCACCCACTAAGAACACTAAAGCATGAATTATGCCTGCTTTCTTGTGCTTGCTCAGTGCAACACCTTGGTTTTAATTAGCTCCTAATAAAACCTTTAACAAAATAAGACGTTCATGATTTAAAAGAGCTTACCATTTCCTTCTTTTGAAGACAACAAAGATTTGTCACTTTTGTTTCCACCTTTTCCATTAACTTGAACTGGTTTCGGTGTCCTTGGTGATACTGAGCTAACTTTTCCATTTGCTGGAGAAGGTAATGACTGACGACGTATGACATTGTTCTTCTCAGCCGATTCTTGACCGAGTTTAGGGGACCCTTGTGCTCTCAATTTTGCCTTAGCAGATTGAGTTGCTTGCATATAGCTTGGAAGCTTCGGGGTATTCTGCAAGCCATCATCTGCATGTTCCTGCTTTGCTGGGAAAGAAGCTCTTCTACTGGGCTTTTGATTATCACTTGGAATGGATTCTTCGGCCGATTTTAACTCCCCATTTGACACAGGAGTATTTTCATCCTTTTCATCACCCTCAAAAGACTCTGACTTAACCTTGATAACATCGTCAACGGAAATCTCTCTGGACTGGTTATTTTCTTCAGGAACCTTGGTAGTTTCCTGGTCAATTTCTCTAGGAGCAGTTATCGCCTCTTCCTTCAAAATAATACTGGTTGCTTCCTTCATATTCTCAACCGGGTTTACCTCATTTGGGTCTGTAACATCCTGAACAATAGGGGTCATTTTTGCCTGGCTTTGAGAAGGCCTTTCAGCTACTTCAGATTTCGTCTGGCTTTGAGAAGGCCTTTCAACTACTTCAGATTTTGTCTGGCTTTGAGAAGGCCTCTCAGTTACTTCAGATTTTGTCTGGCTTTGAGAAGGCCTCTCAGTTACTTCAGATTTTGCCTGGTTTTGAGAAGACCTCTCAGTTACTTCAGATTTTGCCTGGCTTTGAGAAGGCCTCTCGGTTATTTCAGATTGAGTAGAGGTGTCAGTTACAGGACTGTGAACCTTTCTCAAACTGCGCTTTACCTTCTCGAACTCATTCTGTGGATTCTCTTGAACTGAATCTACTGGATGGCTAGAGACTTTCTTTGGATTACGTCGTGGTTTCTCTAACTCAGAGGTTGGATGAGCTGACGGATTATCGAAAATTGAGGGAACCTTTCGGACACTACGCTTTGGCCTGACAGTTTCACCTTCAACAGCTTGTGAGTTTCCTAGTTTTTTCTGGGTTTTGGTATTAGTGGCTTTCTTTGGTGGAGAAACTGGTTTCCATGGACATGATATTGACCACCTTTCCAACCATATTTGGACTGAATTTGAATCTGTCTCATCATATTGGACTCGCAGAGGCATTCCTTCTGGTGCTGGCGCTAAAAGCTGTACGGACAACAAGGTTGATCAGTGCATGAAATAAATGTAACAGACCCAAATGACAGTTGCAGTTGCTGAAGACCAATAAATAGACATCTGTCCTAAATCTTTTAGGACATGTCAAATTGCAAATTCTATATTGAAGACAGGATGCAATATACTTTGCAGTGTTTTTCTCATGCTCTTTTAAATTCAAAGCATTGTAGTGCATATATTGTAGGATCTTGTACTTTCTTATATAATTAATGCGATTTTACAACATATACAGTATCAAAATAAATGTTTGGCACATTCATCAACATGCAAGTTGTACCCCTGGTCCTCAGATTGGTGAGGGCATAATGGTCTCCATAAACACGCAGCTTGCTCAAACTTATTTCCAGTAACTGATAGGGACTAAGGAGAAAGTTGGATGAGGCCTGACCGCCTGAGGGTTGATTAAGTCAAGTTCAATCTTGACCAAATACTTTTATTTTTTAGGTATTAGAGATCTATGGTACTCCGACACTTCATTTAATTGCCGTGTCGCGTGTCAGACACGTGTCGGTGTCCGACACGACAGGACACTTAGACACTTCATTTTAGACCACAAAATAGGAAAATTCACCCAAAATAGCCGTGTCCGACACTCCGACACGTGTAAGACACGACACCGTGTCGGAGAGTCAGAGTAACACAGTTAGAGATATATTGTGAGAAAATTTTATTTCCAATGGAGCGGAAGAAAAAATTCTCTGGCTCGGAGATATGAAGAAATAAAGCAAAAGGCTATGAGGGTAGGGAGATCCTTGTCTATCAAGCCGATTCTCGACGTAATTTTTCAAATCGGGTCAAGTCTCTGGTATCAAGGGTTTTCAACACAGGACATCCAACCCATCCATCATTGACATACGCCTTTAAGGCACTACGCTAATGTAAAGAACAATTGTGAAAATTAAAATTTTGAAGGTATGGTTACAAAACCAAAAGCCATGCCCTCCCTCTCAACCGATCAAGGGATGGAAGGGCTGGTATAAAACTAATTTGCCAAAATGCAGGTCTTTTTTCATTATATGTTATTGCACTGTTAGATAAACTGTAGACCAACGGTAAACGTAATCCAAGGAGATTGTTTTTCTTGACCATATTACCCTTGCTTATACTTGGACAGTATGCACACCACTTGATATAATTCATTGATAAACTTTCACTAACAAAATCCCCACAAGGACAAGTGATACATCAAATTTAGCTTCTAACTAATCACCCGGTTAAAAATATGAACGCTCGCGCATGGCTAGAAGCCTAGAACTGATAAAGTTGGCGCAATCCAAGTAATTAAGACACTAATCAGATTTGAATAGAACTAGCGGAATATAACTTAAAATTGAAATTGACCTGACCAGACCCCAAAGTTATGGACCCCACATCGACACAGCTGAAATGACCTACCTACAAGAAAATGACTCATCCCAAGTAACCCAAACTGACTATTTTGAAATCATACTTAAGAGTTAAGATTATAGATATGATAAATACGAGTATGAAAACAACCCGATCAGAAGCTAGACATGCCCAAAAATGACCCAATAATAGTACACTAGAAGTAGATATCTATATTTTCCTGCTCCAATGGTGTGTAATATACATACTGAAAACGAATAGTGAAAATTAAAATTTTATGCAAAAAAAATATTTATATATGGTTGAAAAACATGAAAACAACTTAAAGAATGATATGGATAAAAAAGTTCCTAGAGGCATGATTGGGTAATATTATTAAAAGAAGTTAATTAGTAATATGTCCATATGCGTTGTGGATACAATCCACGTATAACAAGAAGTTAAAATGTCACAAGAAACAGGTTCCTTGGAAAAAATCTTTTAGCTTTGTTCAACAGACCACTCTCACCTAGAGAAAAGTAAATGTTCCAAAGACTGGATTGATGGTTGGCTCTCACAAGAACTAAAATCAGACTTTAGAGCAAATGGTGGTGGATTGGTGGCAGCGATGGTGGACATGTTTAATAGAGAAGAATTAAAAAGAAAAAAAAAAATAGACAACAAGTTCACTGTAAACTGCAGTTGTAGAACAACCATTCAACAAATAAAGAAGAAAAACAAGCATCACTTCAAACTTACTTTCTTGATGAAGGCATTTGTTAAAAAGCTCGCAGTACTAGTAGACACACCATTCTCATGTAACCCAGTTGCCACATCCTGAAAATTGCACAATATTAAGCGGAAGCAACAGCAAGGAAAACAAGAAAAAGAACAAGACTAATACTCAGTTACCACAGAACCCAGATGAAATTCCATACAATTCCACCAGAAGCAAAGAGTACAACCATTAGTTGATGCAGTCAATATCAACCAGAATTCATAGTCTTCTTAACAAACCATACAATTATATTTCTTGTACAGTAAACACTACTTTTAAGTGAACTTCTTTTCTTTCCTTAAAAAATGTTTGGGCAGAAGTTAGACCGGTTAATCTTGTAACAACCAAAAATCAAGGGTTGCATCTGTGTGGGTTAATCCTGACCAACTTAACACTCCTGAGAGATGTGTGAGTGAATAATGTTGATGAATAATCCAGTTATTATAATACTTACTATATGAAGAGTGAATAATTTCAAGATGTGCAGATAATGGCATAATGCTGACATATAATAGGAACAGACAGCTTAAAAGCATGCTAACGCCCCAGTTTCAACTCTCATGTGATACTAGATAATCCCCTTGCAAATGTCAAGCTTGGTAGATAGTCATCCAACTATCCAGGGGTGATACTCGTGAGTCATGACCTAAGTCTACTAGGAAGACAGATTTTATCTGTTGTCTATGACAAATCATGTGATCATGACAACTAAACTCTTCTACAAATTTTATCTGTTGTCTATGACAAATCAACAGTCATTAAAGTGGCATGCAGCAGCAATTACAATAGTAATTTCAGCGCACTATGTTAAATTGATTAAGATGCCCTTAAAAGGTACTATGTATATCATTCAATGAACTACTAGTCCATCAGTCCCTAAAGATAGAACCTGAAAATTGGAAATTGACATTAAACCCTTGCTTTCAATTAAACATAGTAAAAGAAAGTAGACTACAAATAATAAAATCTTAAGGGGATTACCAAAGGCTTCACCACGCATAGTCTCTGCACTTCAATCCCTACGTCTGAACATCGAATTTTTGACCCGCGCACAAGTGCTTGAAGCTTGACAATGCCTATAACACAATATAAGGTTGCCACAGCTTGTCTTCTAACCAAGTGTCCACGAATAAGAGCCTGAAGCCTTATGATGCCTTTCAGGGCCTTGAACGCGCGGCGAGCCTTCATATAAAAAAATTCAGAAACAATGAACAAACACAAGCAGACGAAAGATGAATAAATCTGTTATGAACTCTAATAAGAGGGCATAAAAAGTTCACAACACAGACACACCTCAGTCGAAAGATAAAATTTTTGTTTTAATATACTGGCATGTCAGAGCACCATTACATAGCGCAGCTGGACGGGAAAATAAAGAAGAAAGTTTGTAGAAAGAACAGGACAAAATACAATTAATAACACTGTTTTTAATAGTAGAGTTACTGTGTCATTTACAGTCTTACCGGCACAATATCCTCAAAATTTCTCCAAAATTAAGCGGTTAGGTTTAAGAACATTCAGAAGAACATGGAATGTACAAAATCATGTCATTTCATGTCATGGTTATACAACAAGTCAGCAATAAAACTTACAAGATAACTTCTAAAAGCAGCTTGAACCATTGTTGCAGCCTTTTCTTGAGCTATCCTCTCCGCATCACTTAACATATCCAACTCCCTTGTTTGTTCCACTTCAGCATTTTGTTCTCCTAGTTCTGATATTTCGTGGTCCTGCTGAATAAAAGACATTTCCCTGTTCTCGGAACTTGAGTTCTGTTCATCCACATGCACTGCACTAAGTACCTCTTGATGATTATCGTCAATACCAGTTTCAGGAGACATTGCCTGAACATGCAGATCTTTCTCATTCGCAGGTTTCTTCACAAGGAGAACATTCAATTAGAATGCAAAAAAAAAAAATGTGAGATGTAATTCTCTTACAGTCAATCTTCAATCATAAAGATGCTCCAGAAGTAGTACAAAATCAAAAGGTCTATTATGTGGTGTATGAAACCACATAGGAATCAGGGAAGCCTACAACTTTGAAACTTTAGGGAAACCATAAAGATATTGTTGACTCTGAACTTTTACTTTTCAATAGAACACGCTTCTCACAGAATGACAGTAAATTCCTTTGCTCTCTTTTTAATACAGAAAGTTACCATTTAGGCGATCAACTTATGAGATGTGGCCACGCATCCACAAAGAACAAAGTGATGGTATACATAATACAGATCATCTGAATACTGATGCACAAAAACCAAAACAGGGAGCTGTGGACATGCCACCTACAGGAGCAAGTGATAGAAGAGATTTCGACCTCCTAGACAAAACCACCATCAATGATTTTCTTTTCCCCAAAACCTTTAGAAGTTCTCTGATATTTACCCTATTATGACCCCTACTCTATGCTGAATAACCAATACTAACTCTCCCGACAGCTAAATAAGTTCCCAAGTCAAATCTCAAGGTAAAATATGAGCACCTTTAAATAGACTCCTGCCAAGTGGGATTATAGAGCTCCTGTGCTACCATTAGTCTATTGGGTTTCCTAAAGATAAAATTGATAATAATACCCACAAAAAGAATTGGAGTTCCTTACATAAAGGAAGATCATGACTGAACTGATAGGTAAGCATATGATGGGAATAAGTCAGGCTCGGTACAAATTCGTGCGTTAGGTGTTATACAGTCACAAAAGGGTGATGGCATTTTATCCAGTTGTCCAGGGAAGAACTACAACAATGAATACTGTGACAGGTATAACAGCTATCAGGTTTTTTCAGAACACACAAGTTACGATTGACGTTCAGAATGAAACCTGTACCTCTTTACCCGCGGCATATTTAGACTTGGAAGTTTTCTTGCCAAAGAATTTGGTCTTGATCCACTTTCCTGGTGATTTTCCCATTATCAAAAGGACAGAACTGGAACTCTTCACTCAAAATTCTGTGTCATGACAGAAATTGATGAGCTACTAAATGCAGATAAAGATAATGATACAGTGATAATTAAAAAACTTGGGATCTATTATCAGATCAATGGTAATTGAACACCTTCCCGAACAGCAAGCAGTCAAAACTACATAAGCTATGCGATACAATTTCAGCTAGTTACAATTTCAAGATTGTCGATAGAAAAATTAAAAGCTTAAACATTTTATGCTATACAACACCGTAATCAACAACCATATTAATCGAGGAAGTCTCCAAGTTCATTATAACAGGAACAAAAAGCATAGTTCCTATCATCCATAATGAAAATTAGGAAATATAAACAATGTACTCGAGATCGATAATCACTCATGTTCCCACCATTTCTTTCATCCCATTAGCAAGAGTTTTTCGCTAACTTAAGCCCAGTAACTTGTCCTAAGGTACAACTTTACCCAGAGTCAGTTCAAATGCATTGTGATTGCCATTTTATCACAAAACTTAAGAGCACCGACACCAAATCATACAATCCTGAATCTTCTGCAGAACCTTTCAAAAACATCATAGTGGTTAAGACCGAGTTATAGTGGATAAAAGATTCCTGTTTCGAAACCCGTCCCGCATATATTGTATTGCCCTTGCGACTCATTTAAAACCGAAAAAAACTAATCCCGCTTAACCCGAACCCGAAATCTCTAATCACTTACTACAGATTTCAATTGAGCAACCAAATGATCACACCACATTACCACCACAACTTTCCCCAATCATTCCTCACACAAACACTAAACACTAAAAAAACAATATAATAATGCACTTCAAGTAAAAGTGGGAGACAATTAACAAATTAACAGTTTAACACAATCATAACCTCAAAAAAAATAATTTAAACTTAATTAAAGTACAGATCTATAACTTACCAATTCAATGCAGCTCTTACAAACCCTAAATCTAGCAAAACAATTCACCAAACAAATTTTAAAAAAAAAATGTCAGTATTAAAAAAATAAAAATTAAGCAATTTACTCAAATAATCTAAAAATCAAAAAAAAAAATTATAATAAATGTATATACATGATTTTTAGAAAATAGATAAATATTTATATTTTATGTGTAAAAATAAGAGAGAGAATCACCATGAAAGTTGGTTGGTATTTTCTCAAGCTTTTACTTACTGAGTCACTGCAACTGCTACAGAAACTTGTGTACTAAACTCATTAAAAAAAGCAATTTTTTTAAAAAATATTATTATATTATTAAATTTGTTGCGGTGGGAGGGAGGGTATCAGGTGTGACGCGGGTGCAGGGTGTTATGGTGTGGACGCAGATTTCCAGCCGTTGGATTGAACAAGATGTGGTACTGTTGACTGACAGGTCACTTGTGCTTGCTTGGGAAATAAGGGAGTTGGTTGATTCTTTGTCGTTTAAGGTGAGATGACAAGTATGCCCTTTTGTGGAGGTAATTTGTTAAACGGTTACTCCCTGTCTCCCTCACTTGTTTATCCGTAAATTCTTGTTTCATACGGTTATTTTTCGTCTAAAGTAAATGATCAGATGTAACCACAATGATATATCTAGTGTCATTTGGCTGTAAAATGGTTACAAAATGAAGCAAGACCAAATGTTTCATCTGCCCCATTCAATTTGGTCATTTTGTCATCAAACAATTGATTCTCTCTTTTTAGCTTGTTCTTTGTGTCAAAACCAAAGGTAAACAAATGATTAGGACAAAGAAACTAGTTTTTAGTAGAACTGGAAAACTGTTCCGACCTAATTACGTATTTGACTCTATAATCGTTGTCGGATACTACTTAGTATTCCTAAGCCTAAATAGAAGACACAGTCCGAACCAACCAAAATCTTTGCAAACACGAAATGACCAGATCCATACCGAACCCAACCGCTTGTCATCTTTTTAAGGGAGGTTTTGGTCATTGTAGGGTGGAGGTTAGTTGGGTTATTTTCGGCTAAGGGACAGAGTGGAGTAATGGGCGGGCATTCTTTGGTAATGTAGTCGTACTTGGTAGCACAGTGCAATAGAGTAATAGAGCCAGGCAATACAAATGTTGGTTGAATGTTGCGACTTCTATTTATGAAAATTCAAATCATCATCATCATCAACAACAACTCAAAATTATTATGGGGTCATGATTGAAATTATTAGGTAAGTAAGTATGTGTTTGGCCACATTTTTAAAAGTGTTTTTTTACTATATAAACACAAATTAGGACAAATACCAATTTTTAGAAAAACTAAAACTACTTTTTTTAAGCCACAATATCAAATTTGGCCCCTAGAAACAGAAATAGCAAATAGCTACTTCTGTTTCTACTTCTATTTCTTATTTTCTTTTAATCCATCTGATTGCAAAATCCTACAAGCCTCCTCACTAAAATATGTTATATGATCTCATATTACGGTAAAATTTTGACATGAATTATACGAATTCACTCATTGGGCTATTAGTATATGAAGGTGTCCTATATACAACATCCTACTGTATTTCTTATACTCCGTATTTCTTATTTTTCCGTCTTAACCCTAGAACGGGTCAACTATCATACCCAATTGAGCATATAAGACAATTTTTTTGCATTTTGCCATACGAATTGTTTTTGTCTTATTCTAATTACTTGACTTGACTCACTTAAGCTTGAGACGGATACACCTGTCTTAAATAAGAATTTGTGTAATTATAATGTGTTTTTATAATAATAATGATAATACTATAAAAGGTGATACTCTATTTTATACATGTATTAATTTTTACAATGTTAAAATGATATTTTTAAACAAGTTAGGCCAAACATTAAAAAGTTATCAAAAGTATTTTTATTAGAAGCCTAACCAAACATGCCTCGGTTTCTAGAGAAGGGGTTTTTGAAAAATCACTTTTAAAAAACAAAAACTATGTTCTAAAAACTTGGTCAAACATGCTCTAAATTAGATTGATTATATGGAATAAGAACAGTTTATCTCATCTTTTCAGATGAGAGAGATAAATTGAAGTCACCGGCTTTCAAACCACCTCGAAAAAGTTGGAAATGAATGTCTCATAAAAGTGATGAAGTCAGCAACCTTGTTGACTTCACGAAAAGTCGAAAACAATCTTTAATTATCACTTCATCGAAAACATTTTTTCTTAGCGTTGTCATTGATATTGATATTACTTTCGAATCTTGTCTAAGTATTCATTGTTTTCTCACGGTAATTGTTAAATCATTTTTAATTTATTTTTTTCCTAGGATTTTTTTGTTTCATGATATTAATACGATAATTAATGTTATATAACTCTAATACTCAGTAACATCATTTCAAAGTATGAGATAGGTTGATTGTATTTAGAGATTATAATTATACATTTCCTCGTATACTTCATAAAACCCAATAAATTAAAAGGGATATGTTATTTATCAAAAAAATAAAATTAATGATCTTTATTAATTTATAGACAGTCAATAAGGTCGTTTAAGAATTCTGTTATTACCAAAATGAATCCAGGTTAATTACTTATCACTCTTCCTAACTCACAAATACTTTTCATTCCAATACTTGGTTAAAAATGCTTTTCATTTTTCTTATTTTTTTTTTTACTGTAGGGTATTCGAGGGGCGGAATGGCTTAGTTGGTAGGGGTCGTAGGGAACAATTTTTTTCCGCTTTTTTCTTTTTACCGTTGAGGGTGGTGTTTCGATTTTCGAGAAGGTGAAAAGGTGTTTGAGTTGTTGGAGGGAGCTTTGGGGTTGGTTAAGATGGTTGTTTCTTTTTGAAAGAAAAGTGGTTGTTTCTAGTTTGGGAGGATTGTGCTTTGAATGTGACGAGGAGGAGCTGGATTCGATGATAGTGATAAAAGGTGATGAATCTAGTGGAGCCATGTAAGGCGCGCGTGGATATATGGTTGGTGAGTTGTTATTTTGGTGGTGAGGAGATGTTTCGGGTGTATGGTTGATGAGCTTTAAATTTGTATAGCCTCGCAAGCGGACGAGTTATCGTTGTAGTATTGCAAGGGTCGAACCCAAAGGACGGGATTGGACCTCAAA
>VHZZ01006121.1:23105-35293 GCA_009801015.1 Silene noctiflora
AATATAAAATAAGAATTAAATATAAAATAGGAAATAAATATAAAATATAAAATAGAATATCATTTTATAAAATAATTATAAAATACAAGGTAACTATTAAAATGTAATTCGTGAAATAATAATAGTTTATATAAAATGGCTTCGTAAAACAATTCATTTTGAAATATGTTTAAAAGACGTAGTTTGACTTGCGTTGACCATAACTAAAATACGGGGTTTACAGTCTTCCCTCCTTAAAGAGAACTTCGTCCCGAAGTTCACCACACTACCCATAACAATTGCCAACCTAAGGTGTTTCCCATGACAAAATGCTACATAAAATAGCGGGTATTATATCCTATCTCCCTTAAAAAAAACTTCGTCCCGAAGTTTAACCTAAACCAACTAACTCACTTATAGAAGACCATTAACTGAAACATAGACAGTCTATCCTCCTTAAAACAAAATAGACTGACAAACAACTGCTACACAAAATCAAAAGTTCTAACTTCCGCGTAACTACCAATCACGCGCATATTAATATCATCAATCATTTTAAGATTTTCAATCCTATTCTCCTTAAACAAGGTTACGTCCCCGTAACCTCCATCATCATTCACATCATCACAAGAATAGATTACAACCATATCTAAGAACAAGCCAACATTGCTAGTACATAACGCATGCACAACGTACCACATTATTTCTTATTTCAACACAACCAAAGCAACAATTATAACCATGGCACACATATTATCACAAAAGGCATTATAACATAAATAACATACCACATGTGTGAATAACTAAGCATAGTTAGTATTTTCATATAACATTCATGCAGAGAC
Organism: Silene noctiflora; assembly: GCA_009801015.1. Taxonomy (NCBI): domain Eukaryota; kingdom Viridiplantae; phylum Streptophyta; class Magnoliopsida; order Caryophyllales; family Caryophyllaceae; genus Silene; species Silene noctiflora. Next base: position 23,930 of record VHZZ01006121.1, read on the forward strand.
AAGAGTAAATTGTCAGCATCCAAATATCAAGGTGCCATTTCGAACCTTCCCACCAACATGCATAACATATACTACTCCCGCAAGAAAATAATTACGATAACAATCAACAAAACATACATAGATATCCATTGTCGAATTTTATCAAAATAATCACAGTTAACGTTTACCGCTATCGACCATAATAAAACACGACAATATAAATATACAGATACACAAATCCAGTTACTATGCTTATGATGATCACATAAGGGACATTACAACATATGTGAATAATTAGACTTTTCCACATTGTTTCAAATTCTTGCAGTTTAGGTCATCAAGTTAATTCACTGTTGAGTATATACTTATATATGTTTTGATAATGACAAGTTGATTATGCTTAACTATACACTATGCACTTAATTGTTTGTTAAGTCCTTATAGTTTGGATTACTAATGATTAAGACCACAAGAATTGTGATTGATGTCGATATGAACAAGCCCTAATGATCAAGCTATAAAGACAAGAAGTTTGATGATCAAGTCAAGCAGGATAAAGATGAAGAAATGATGACATATGAAGAAGAAGTCTATTCTGAAGATCTTCGGGAAGATTAGAGAGGATAGGTTTCTATCTCATAACGATATTTAAGTAGTTAACCTTGCCTAAGTAATGATATAGATTTACAGCTATAACTTTGTTTAGAAAAGGGCTCAAGGTTATAGCTCGTTAGCTATAACTTTGAGTTGCACGTGAATTGTTCTACACGACTAGATTTAAAATTTTCAAAAATACTCGTGTGAGTTCGATTATTTGCTATGGCATGGAATTTATGATTATGAGCATAATTCTTCTATTGTATGTGAGATCTAAGTTATCCTTGGTTGAGTAGTATAAGACAAAACAACTTATGAGTTGTTTTTCCTTTCTACACTACTAGGGTTTCTAACACCTCACATCCAAAACCCTAATTATTGTTTAACCTAATTGGGCCTAGGGTTTCGTGACCATGCTGCTGCCTATGAGCCGTGRCATACATSAAAYTYCTTGTAWGAGATATTTAGTTTAGATTCCTTCTAAATCTACAATATCTTATACAATCACAATTAAGGTTMAGAATTAAGAATAAGATATTTTATATTTTATTCTTATCATAATTATGGTTACTAAGGGATAATATTATCATATAAAATATTTAAAGATATTCCATATCTTATTTTAAATGATTCATTCCTTAGTTAAGAAGAATTAGTATGGAATAATATTTAGAATAAAATCTTTTTTATTCTAATAATGATCTAGGGTTTGTTTAAAACCTAGATCCAAGGATCATTATTAATAGAGAGTGTCGTGCCCAGCATTAAGTGACTTTTCGACATTTCTAATTTTCATTTATGCAAAAAAATCTTTTTTTGAGAAAAACTTTTTGCAAGTTGTTTTCGAAAAAGTCGTGTGTATTTATCCTTCGTGCTTTAACTNTCTCTCGTTTTCCTTCTTTCGTTATTGTTTTACTTTCCTTATATTACTTAGGTTTAATTCATAAACCTTAAGTAATCATTTTATCACTCTTATACGGATTTAGTTTGAAAAACAAAAAAGTGTGCATACTCAATTCAACTCCCTTCTTGAGTATTTCCGATCTATAGACTCTTCACTCACGTTATCATGCCAACAACATTATCATCTAAAAGCTTATATCTTTATCTCATATCAGGGCGTATATCAATAGTCATGCCATTATCACCATATAAGAGTATTATAAGTTCACATTTATAAAATTCAGGAAACAATAAAACTATGATATTAAACATAAAACATACATGTTCATAAATCATGTTGTAACTTTCAAAAATCGTTAATAAGTAATTGCTTCACTATTTTGTGAGTTATCATACTTTTTTAGAAAATAAAGGGAATTAAATATACATAGGAAGAAGAATCAAATTCAAAGCTCAAAATAATTATTTACAACGAATTTTACTACTCAATTGGTCTAAACAGAAACTTAACAGCAATTAATCAGAAACTTGGTGCTACTTGAAAAAATCACCATTAAATAACAGCACATCAAGATTTTACGTGGCTTATGATTTTGGAAACTTAGAAGAATATTTTAAACATTGGAGTTGGAATTATGCATAAACAATAAGTACGTTTTAAATGAAAAATTTTACAAAATTATTGGTCGAAAACAGAACTGTGCAGTAACAATCTGACCACTGTCTACTAAAACATTTATTTTCCCCAAACTATAACTCTAATAAACATAAAACCAGTGGCATTGGAAAGCTAATTCATGTTACCATATATAAAAATTTCGTACTTAGATATGGAATAAATTTTAAATGGTAGCTAAAACAATTAGGGGTAACATTCTGAAAATTGAGCATGATCTTTGTTTCTTTAGATTTTCCACATTGTTTCACATAATCACACTTAAACATCATTATCCTTTCTATAAGCATGCTAATATATATACATGAGGGTATGGAAGTCACTTTGCACCATAATAAAAATTATTCATTACTTTAAACATCATAAGAAACTATAAAGATTACGAAACTGAGATACGGATTTGAAGAAATTAAACAATTAGATTGAATATATGTAAATAAATGTATGTTTAAAACAATCACAACTATTAAGATACGATGTATAAACCTAAAGCACTAGGGTGCTACTTATTGATTATTGGCGCACACATTGCCAAAATTTAAATAACAAATTATAGCTAAACTATATAGATAAAATAATGATGCTTTCTTTATCTAGCTCTTTCAAGTCTTTTCCCGGAACGTGCCCAACTACGCTTTGACTTTTTGGGGCACCTTCTCTTCTACGAATATAACATCATCATCTGAATCCACATCTGGGGCAACTTGAGGTGGAGGTCCGAAACGGTCAGCATCTCCACATTCCGGGAAAAGACTTGAAAGAGCTAGATGAACTAACCATCATTACTTTAAAAGACGTAGTTTGACTTGCGTTGACCATAACTAAAATACGGGGTATTACATAAACCACATCAACGCGTGACATTTCTCACACTCATATTCAGCATCTCCACATTCCCAATATCCTATCCATGGTACGAATATTTAATTTCATACTTCAAAAAATTAAACATAAAAATTACGATGCAATAATGAAATTATTTCATAGTGCTAAGTAATAAATAAGAACTGCTAAATGAACTAACCATCATTACTTAGTGCAACGGAAGGATTTTGCTGAGTTCTCGAAGATTCTCCACGAGAATAGGATAAGTTAAAAACACAACTACCGGGTGAATGTTCATTTCTAGTTAGAGACGGACTAGCTTCAGTTAATGTTTCACCATATTCGGCACATAGATCTCTCACTAACCGGTCAACAACGTCGGTCGGACAACATATACGTCCTACACCACATTCTTAGTAACAATTAGGAAAGAAAATGTTCACGAACAGTATTAAAAATTAAATATAAAAAATAAATAAAGATATATACTTGTCACGTTGGAGGCAAGTGGTGTAGAATTGGCAATACTTTGAGAAAGGACATTCCTGCCATTACAAACACATTTTTTAGTGGAACGCGACTGTCTTTTTTCTCTTGTTGTTTTCGTCCGTAACTGATTAGGCGTTAGAATCAGAGCATTGGAAAATGATGGAGTATAATCAGTAGAAACATTAGTTGGCGGTGTTGTGATGTTTATCTGTTCACGAACGTTTCTTATTCTTTGATGGAAGAGAGTATTAGAAACTGCAATTTTGACAGTTGGTAATGAAGTATTATAAAATTCTAACCCGCGCAAACTAAAAGTATATACTTTATTAGAAATATTTAATACATGTATTAAAATATTAATAAAACAGAAGAAACCAGTACCGTTCGTAATGTCAGAGAGTGGTTCTCGGAGATTTGACATTAATTGTTGAGTATTGTCCCTAATCACCAAGCTTCTTTGTTGAATCGGGTCATCTATATTTGTCATGAATAAAGGCATAGGAAAATTATGTTAAACGATATTTGAAACATGAAATTTCTTTAGTCGTCAATGTTTTGGACCGTCTCTAAATATATCCCGAACATGCATGAAAGAGACACACGGTTTTAGATAATGGACTAAACACACTTATTGAACCAGATTTTACTAAATGGACACTTATTAGCCCAACCCAAATCCATTACTTAAACCCTAAAATACCCCATCATATATATACCCCGTCTCCCTCATAAACCCTAATCTCATCCCTCATTATTACAATATGCGTCCCTATTTTCTCTGGTTCTCACTCTCTCTAATCCTCACTTAGATCAATCCTAATCTCATCCATTGACTAGGCGGTCGCACACCTAGCAAAGATAATTTCCCTAGACTTGGCTAACAAATGAATGTAGTAAGCTAGGGGTCGAACCACAGAGAAACGGGGGTTGCTTTACGAAATGCTATGGTTAGATCTCTATCAAGATCAGTTTACTTTTTGTTTTGAGATTGGTGAATCCAATGATAAATAGAATGATGAATAAAACAATAATAATTAAAAGAGCCTAGGGGTGTCGGGTCACACATGCATAGCAATAAGGTTCATGTTAAACTAGAAATGCATAACAAAGATAAATGTTTAGGTCTATAGACAACCACCTCTCAATATTATTGGCGACCAAAGAACGGGTTCTAACGAGCTCTCGCTATGGCTAGATCGGTCTACTACAACATGCTTAGTCTAATAAAAATCTGTGCCTCTCGACTTATAGAATGTATTAACACATTTAATCAAATATTGTGATCAATAATCTAAGACTAACAAATACAATGCAAGCATGTGATAGAAACAAATATGCAATATTACAACTTTCTAATTTAACATGATTTAAATATTATTTATGCATGGCTTCCCAAATCACTAGACAAAAGAAAACTACTCACACATATTTAAAGTAAAATTAACTAAGAATGAAATTATTAGCAAAAACATAATGGTAAGAATGTAATAACTAAAAGGAAAATAAGAAAGGTATAATAAACAAAAATAAATGACATAAAAAAGGAAAATACCTAATAATGAAATGCTAATGGGAAATATAAATAGAAATGCAATTACTAAAATGTAAATAACTTAAAAATAACATAAAATTACTATAAGAAGAAATGTAAATAACTAATAACTAAATAACAAGAGTAAATAAGATAACAAAAGAAACCAACAAGGAAATAACAATGTAAAAGCTAGAATAAAATGATTACTGAAATGAGAATTGCAACTTAAGAAATAAGAACAATGCTAAAAGAACTTGTATTAAAATTGTAATTATAACTAAATGATTATTTGTGAATAGAAAATGTAAACTATAACTAATTTCTGAAAACTAAGGAAAAAAAAGCCTAAGAAAATATAGACGTAAGATATGAAAAAGGATGATGATAAGAGTTGGGATCAACCTCCCTTATATAGGGAGTTGGATGTGAAACGTACACATTCCACATCAAGGTCACCCCGATCTGGGACGAGGGAATCCTATTTTCCTCATTAATCCTATCATTAAGTTCATACGGAATCCTAAAAATCTGTATTAACTCATCATAATTCTCTGGTTTAAGGCACATTTGAGGAATCCCATGCAACTTCTCTACTCTTCTTTATGGGCCTCATTTCTTTATATTTGCCATTTGATGATTTTTGTCTTTGCATTTTGGGCCACATTTCCACACTAGATCAATGATCCAAAGACTTCTGCTTGCATGATCCAATCATGATCCAATGCAGTTTCCACTTAGCCTCGTGATCTCGATATTTGCACATTTGACAGGAAATAGCTACCGAATGCTTCATTTCCTACAAAATATATTAAACACATGAAAAATACCTAGATCACGGGATTAACTCACAAATAAACTAATAAAAGTGCAATAAACAAGTAAAATCGAGCTGAATTAGGGGAAAAAATCGTATATAATTTAGACACATCATCCCTCTTCGTCGATTTCTTAAATAAGTCCTCCTCAAATCAGTCCAATCTCTCATCACCCTCATCAAATCTCTCATCACCATCTCAAATCGGTCCTTCTCTCATCACCATCATCAAATTTGGAGACGCAAAGATGCTTGGATTAATACTTTACTTTAGGAAAATCAAGTTTTGAATGTTTGGTATGTTAACTTTTAATCCCACATTTTCTATATTCATTACATAAATCATGTCATGAATAGCAATTAATATGATGTTAAACTTAATAAAGTGATGGAATTTTTTTTACCTCATTTAGATCAAAAATCGACATGCAATTGATTGTTTCACATATTTAATCAAAATTTTCATCCATATGGTTTTTTAGTGAACATTTATTGCGTATTTCAATTAAATATTATGACATGTATGACATGAAACAAAGAAATCGGCTGTACATAATTTTTTTAACAAATTTTCATATTCAGACCAATTTTTTTTGTTAAGGAAAAGGTAGATCTATACTTTTAACTTGAAAACAAAATCAAAAGAATGTTAAAAATATGAGTTTTGTCACTTGCATGTGGGAATTCATTAACTGGAATTTTATTTCTAGTTGGTAAAACCATAGATCTATAACTGTTAATTAAAAATTTTTATTTTTCGAGTTGAAATGCATAGATCAATGGCTTTAAACATGATTTTTTTTTATAATATTTCACTTATTTTTATAAACGCAATTTATTTTCGCAGTACGATTTTTACTCATTACAATATTTTTTGCACTAAGTTTTCCATTTGTCTATCCTCAAGTAAAAAAACATCAAAAATAATCCTCTCTCTACCTATTCCCTCTATCGTTGAAAGTGTTGAAACCTTAACAATTTTCAACATCAATAAAATTATTTAATTACGAATGGTTAATCGAGTGACTAGCAGGTAATTAATTCGTTAATCCTATATTAATAATTAATTTGACTCTTTCTTATAATTTTGTTCCTTTTTAATGAGGGTTTATGTCTAAATTAATTAAAGGCTGATAGTCGGTGCGGTTTATAATAATTCTTCAATTATGGTGGGTTTGTTGGTAGTTGTTTATAAACAGTCGTTGCCGGTATGTTTCAACGATGGTCCGTCGACGTTGGAGCAGTGGTACGGTGGTGGGAGGGTTGGCCGTGTGAGGGCCGATAGGTGCAGGAGGGAGGGCTGCGTGACGGCAGTGTTGGTGGTGGTTCAGTTTGCCGGCGAGGGTCGGGTTGACCGACGAGTGTCTTGGGTGGTTAATGTTGTATTGTAATAGTTAATTACCAGTAGTAGTACGTTGTGTGTTGGCTTGATTTATTTTATTTTTCTTTTCTTTCTTCCTCCACAGTAGAGCGTAGTAATGGTGTTTGTTATTCAATGTAGTACATCATGCGTAGAGGAATATGGGGAAGTAAAATGAGAGAGAATAAGTTAGAGAGAATTTAGATAGGGAAAATGAGATGGTTATAATTGTCAATATTATACTGCGATGAGTAAAATGTGCACTGCGAAAATCAGCACCCTTTATAAATCATGTCATAAATTGTTAAGTTTTCCTAATTTAGGACAAATTTAGTTGTTAACTATGATTGTATATGGTGGATTTGTGATTTTTCCTGCATAAGTCAATAATTAGGATTTATTTTGTTTTTTTTAAGCCTTACTTTACCATTTTTATTCAATTATTGGTTAACCTTTGTGACGGATTAAGTCTGACCCGAATTTAAATTGGATTTGATCTGAACAACCCAATTTGCAGATGACCCGATCCAACCTGAATCAATCCCAAATGGATTGTCATAACCCGACTAAACCTGGATCACACCTACACCTGATCCAACCCCAAATGGGTTTACCTAACCCAACCTGACTTGACCAAACCCAACCCAACATGGGTTGACTTGATCCAAACCAACCTGGATTGACCCAAGCCAACCTGGATTGACCCAACTCAACCTGGATTGACCCAACCCAACTTGTATTGACCCAAACCAACTTGTACTGACCTGATCTAATAATACCAAGTTTTATTGTCGATTCTCGGCACCAACAATAATTTGTAAAATATCCAATTATTGTAGTATAATCGGGGTCGAGTCCACAAGGATTGCGGGATTTGTAAATAGCTCGTTTTAAAGCTAGTTTAGTCGATAATAAAAGAAGATGATTAACTAATGTAAACTAATGAACAATAAAGAGATTAAACAAGTTGAATATGCTAACAAGGTTTTGTAAACAATAGATAATAGAGTACGGCATTCAGGTTCACCCGAGTAACGTGGACTAGAATAAGGGGTTAACAAGTTATGTGCAAGTTAATGGTTTAGTTTTAAAGCCTAATTACTTAGGTCAACTAATGTCCTTAACAAAGTTTGCACTTTTGTCCAAACTCAACATGTATACACTAACTAGCATCCCCTAACATTGTCATGAAAGAGTGTACTAAACATAAACCAACAAAAGGCTTGAACTTTCATACAAGCATTTCATCAAACACTTCATATGCATAAACATGTAAACCAAACATTTACCCAAAACCTATATGTTAACTACCCATATTCATTGTCCAAACCCTTAGTCAAGATCCCCCTAAGCCCTTACAAGAGACTACACACACATACTAGAAGAAACCATGTAAACAATTGAAGAAGAGAACGTGAACATGATGACAAACATGATATAAACTCAAACAACAATTAACAAGAACAAGGAAAGTTAAACAATTGAAAATAAAAGGAAATAGAGAAGTGGATTATGCCAAAACATAATAAAGATGGAGCCTTTGGATTAATAATGGAAGAGTTTCTTCAAAATCTTCTCTTACAAACCCAAATACAAAATGTAAACTATTGAACTTGGCTAAAACTAGGCTAAATTACTAAATGATTAAAGCTTAATTAAGAAAAGATTAGTGCTTGCTTCAGGAAAATGCTTAAGTAATTTTAGATCTAGGGTTATGTATGCAAAAGAATTAGGGAGGGGGTATTTATAGTTTCTTACAAAAATGGGTCAAAATACAAATTGGCATCAAAACACGAGTACTGGTGGCCCCAACCGATGGACCGACCGCCGGTGGCCGTGCTGGCTGGGAGTGTTCTGTAAGTTTTGGAGAAATTAATTATCATCGGGTGTGCACAGCCGGTTGACCGGCTGCCGGTGGCCAACCGGCTGGGAAGTTCCTGTAACATTTTTGCCAATTTCTTCATTCTTCAACTTCTTCTTGTACTCCCAGCCACCTAGCCGACTGCCGGTGGCCTGGTCGTCTAGGAGGCCTTTATAAGTTTTGTGCACATTTCCACCTTGGCACCAAGTGAAAGGGCTTCCAGCCGGCTGGCCGGCTGCCGGCCTACCGGCTGGGAAGCACTTCTCAGCAATTTTCACTTTTCTTCTTTCTTTCCTTTTCCAAAACCGCTTCACTTGTTCCCATTTTCTCATTTTTGTTTTTATTCCTTCAAGGCGCGATAAAAACTCATAGGACGGGAAATTGGGATGCAAAAAGCAAGTGAAATCCGTGAAACCGTGTAAAAACGGATCGAAAATGCAAAGTAAAGAAAAGGAAATTATGACTAATAAAGCATATATCAAAATTTCCCACACCTGAGCTTTACTCGTCCCCGAGTAAGAAACATAATAGAATTAAGACCCGTAATCCACCTAAATACATTGCACACATTATTCATATTAGCCAAATTGGGTTTAGCTAAACCCGTAGCTCTTTCAACTCACAATTTGACACCTTATGAGGGGAAGGTGCCCTATGGCAAGGCGAGTGCGGTCTTGCAACAAAATTGCTACGCATCCAACATGTAAGCACATAAGCAAATAATAGAATGCATCTAACAAAAATGAACCACTTTCCTCATCTAAGTGGCCGAATTTCATCTCAAAAACATGGTCTTGGTCGGGAAATACCGTCTCAGAATCCCAATGGAGGTGCCAACCCCCTAAGGGTGGCCCAAGCAACCCTATGGTGACCACTAGAGCTCGAGAAAGAAATTCAAGAGCGGGGAAAGGGGAAATGGAGCCATTCCTTCAAGAATTACAAGACACGACACAAGATTCAACCAAAGACCCATGACTAAAAGGACCTAGGTCAACGACATCCTCACGGTTTTCACTCGTTACTCATTTAAAGAATGGGTGTTTTTGTGTACAAAAAGTAGCCAAAACACTCTTCTTCTACGACTCGTGAGAACGTGACCGCATTCTAATGTGTAAGACCATCCTATGACCAAGTGAAATGCAAAAATGGGACAATGCACATGCTAAGAAACAAGGGTTGTAATAGGGCTAGGGAGAAGGACAAAACGGGATTGGTACAAGCATTATTTGGATATGTGAGGTTCAAATCAAGAATAGTCAAAATTCCGCTCATCCTCCCTCTTATTACAACAAATGAGACACGTCTATACCGTAACATAAATTTGATTCCCAAAACTATTCACAAAATTGCATAAACCCGACCTAAATTGGAAAAATATGAAACCATTACAAACCCTTTAACTCGGCCTTTGTTCCAACAAATGAAAAACGTCAAAACCCTAACAAAGGATTTGTATCCAAATTCATGCAAAAAATGTGCAAACCCGACTTAGTTTGGAAAAACATCATAGGAGCTTTTATTTGAGCAACGCCTTTTTCTACCCCTTAAATGATAAATAGGGGTGTTGCTTGCTCTTTCTCTTTCTCTAAAACAAGTTTTTACAATCACAAACCAACTCTTTTTGCTATTTTTCAAAACTTTTCTAATTTCCGCTTTTGTTTTCCAGTTTTCTTTCAAAACCTCTTATTCATTTATAAGTGCCAAATAAAAACCAATATTTCGACCCAAGTGGAATATATACGTCATCCACCAAATAGAACCCAAGACACCATCTATCACACTACTACAAACTCCATGACTCATTCTTGATTAAGGAAGGTCGTTTTTGGGAATGTCACTTGTATTTGGTTTGCCAAATGAAATAGGCTAAGGCTCAAATAGGTGAAAAAAAAGGGGGAACTAATTCAAGGATCAAAACAAGGCAATATAGGCTATTTGAGGTTCAAGTATATGTAAACAAATTAGTTTAATAAAATGTGCACAAAAAGAAAAGAAACTCACGTTCTTAAGGATTGAATGACACACTTATGCGTCTAGACATGACAGGTCTCGTGAGGAGACCTACTCACAATCCTATGTAGGGTCGGGTATGGATGTACCGACCCTAAAGAGGATCTAATCCTCACATTTGAGTACCTAGGTCCAAACCTAGGTCAAACTGTAACACCCTCATACTCCAAAGTGCCTTACCAGGCCACCTTGGACATAGAGATGCTACCATCCCGGTTTATCGGGGCAATGATAATCAAATAGACAATAAAGAAACAAGCTTTAATTATAGAATTTAACTGTTTACAACGCAAAGCCAAACTGTCTTAAACAAAGA
>VHZZ01006122.1:19316-29497 GCA_009801015.1 Silene noctiflora
AAGGTAAAATTCTAACCATCACAACTAATTAGCAACCACCGCGCTCTCCGTGGATTCGACCCCCTAAATACTACATTTATTTTTTGTACCTATGGTAATTTATTTTTGATAGGGTTGCGACACCTAGTCAATTGGATTTCTTGCTTACGAGGTAGGATAAACTACTCAACTATAATGTGCAATTTGTATTTATTGGCATGTGGTTATTATATGGATGATGGATGTTAATTTCTGGTTGCATATTGATTGGTTTATTATTATTGAGTGATGCATTATTTTTATATGAGTAGATTGTGGAATTGGATTGAGGATATTGGATTGCCCCAGGCTTAGTCTCTGGTGGATAACGTGTGTATGGATATTGGACTGCCCTAGGCATAGTCTCTGGTGGATAATGTGTGTATGAGCATTGGACGACCCTAGGCTGGTTCTGCAGACCATGTCTCTGGTGGATAATATGGTTGAGCTCAGTGGATTGTGAAAGTGGAAGGTATTAATTAATTGTGTGGCATATGTTGTTTATTTATCCTACTCAACCTCGTGGTTGACAGTGTATTCGTAAACACTTGTGATGAACCAATTATTGGGGAGCAGTTTTGACAGGTTTTGAGTTAGAGGACTTGGGAGCTCATAGGGATGCGTTAGGAGTTTGGTCAGTCTACCTAGAAGTCTAAATCACATAGTTCGAGACAGTTGTATTTAATTTATTTCCGCTGCGAGTTGTAATCATTCATTGTTTCAGTTGAGTCAAGTTGGCTAAGTTGTAATAAAAATTTTATTCGCTAAATTTTATCATAAAGTACTTTGATTTGTTTTACTTTATTATTCACTACCTCGGTCATTCCGAGATGGTAACAGTCTCATTTATCTAGGAAGGCCTAGTCAAGGCTCTTGGATAAATGGGAGTGTTACATAAATAATGTTGTCTTTGGACAAGACAAGGAGAACCCGATACATTTTGTTCCTTTCTTGTTTCAACAGTTACATCTAAACGAGCTTTCGATAAGTTATCTATTTTTATCCCTACTATCAGGTTCGCTCTAAATGAAGTTTTTATCCCTTGGCCTCTACCTCCCCGCGGTTGGATTTTTTTTTTTTTGTTTTTTTTGTTTTTTTGACAGCTGTAAAACAAGAATTACAAACTTAATGCTTCTTTTGCTCTATTATGAGCTATTCTATTTAGCTTCCTAGGTATATAACAAAAACTTAGACAGTGAAATGACTGAGCTAACGAAAGAATTTCCCTGAGAATGTCAGCAATTTGATGATGTTCTTTGTCCACTCCCACTATCTGATTAAGACATTGTAGGCAATCAGTTAACACCGTGAGATGAAGGAAACCGCTTTGTTTAGCCCATATTATAACTTCCCTGATACCTAGAGCTTCCGCCTGTAACGGTGACTCCGCCCGAATTCTAAAATCATGCTGTTGCGGTACCGCCACTCCCCACCGATAGGCTGCCCATCCCACCGCAGCTAACCGAATATCCCTCTAACTTGCATCTACCTTCACCCTGACATTATTATAACATCCTCTGCTCCCAATGATGAAAAAAGGATCTCCCTCCCTCAGTAAGATTCTCGTACTTGTATCTAAAGAACCTTGATCCTGGCTTTCCATGTTCCCTCCCTCCGGAACCACGTATATACCCCAGAGGTTGGTTTTTAGCTCTACTAGCCAAATCCACCATTGTCTTTACACGTTTGATAAAAGACCTGCGGGATTACCACCCCTCCCCTAAAACAAATATTATTCCGAAGAGACCAAATACCCCAAAGAACAGTCAAGAACATAACAATCCTGTCCTCCCCACCATCCAATTTACCTAGATAACTAATCCAGTTAATAATCCAGTCCCCTACACCCATCTTAGATGATAGATCAGCCCTTATCCCTAAAACTGACCCGGCCCATAACCGTTTAATAACTTCACAGTCACGGAATAAGTGATCCAATGTTTCGTAACCTTCCTTGATGCACATTCCACATCTATCCTTCCCCACTATTCCGCGCTTCCTAAATTCCTCCCCTACGGGCAAAGTATTAGTTAGAATCTTCCATACCAACACCTTCCATTTGCTAGGGCCAGGGAGATGTCATAGCTTCTTCTTAAAAAACTCCTTTCCCTGTCTTGATATCCTCAATTTATCCCGTCTCGTTCCTTTCAGCTCCATCCATTCCTCAAATAGAACACCGTATCCACTCTTAACCGTATACTTCCCATCATTCGTATGAGTCCAAAATATCTCATCCTTTTTTCGATATTCAAATAGTGGTATTGATAGTATTTGATTTGCATATTCCTCTTTAAATAAATATATAATTAATGCTTCATTCCAGGAGTTAGAATGAAGAATTATGTCTCTTACCCGAACTGATCGTAAGTGATGGAAACGATGATCCAATAAATAATCATTAGGCTCAGGGATTCTTCCATTGACCCAATTAGCCTCCCATACATTCATTTCTGATTGAATTCCCGGCTTCCAACCAATATTATTCATAATTAAATCCAGATCATAGATTATTCCTTTCGTACCCCAAGATGAGTTCGAGCATTTCCTCGGCGTTAGTCCATGGGTCACTGATTTTTTCCCAAACACTTTACTCCTAAAGACATTTGAAAAATAAGAGTTTTCCCCGGACACCAATCTCCACCCGTGCTTTGCCAACAGAGCATTTCCTCCCTCCGGAACCATTTGAATACTGATAAAGCCTCAAAAGGCAATCCTGGTCCAGCTGGGGGAAGAGGTATCTTCGAAAATAGTGCGGGTGATTTTATGTCAGCATACCCTTCCTCCCGTGGCATTTGTTTCCTATGACAGCCGAATTATTAGCTCTAGCAAAGGGTCTTGAACGAGCTCGCTAGCAATGAATTGATAATAAGCTTCTCATCAATATGGACGACGTGACCTGTGTTAGTTTAGTTAAAGATCAATTGTTTAGTAATAAGCTTTGTCCACTTGTGATTTATTATAAGGATCTCATCCACAAAGAAGTTTAGCAAGTCAAAATCAAACATTTTATCGAGAAGCTAATTGAGCAAGGAATTAATTAGCTAATCATGGAATTCCAGCTTCCACTAATGCCACAGATCTCGATTTTCCACTGTTTTACCTCCGCAATATTCTTGGTGAGGACATCCTAGGAATAGCTACTTCGATATTATTTCTAGTTAGTTTTTTTTTTTTTTTTTCTTTTTGGGAGTTGGTCTCACTTCGGATGGCCTATTTTGGCTTGAAACAATCAAACAGAGTTTTGATGAGATCAATTTATAGCCAAACATGACCACTTTTGGAAAACAAATTATCAACAAGCAGTAACATGAGCTAAACCATTGTCGTTAAGTATTCATAAAAACCCGTCTTATTATTTCAAAAGCCAAATAAGCCGTTTGAAATAATAACTTACGTTATTTTGGGAGTTGTCCATTTATTCTAAAAAAAAAAAAAAAAAAAAAAAAAATCAATCCTAAAATAATTGCCCACGAAATTAGCATTTTGCAGACAAAACAGGGTACTGCATAAATCTTTCCTTCCTAAAAACAGTCCCTTCCCAGAAATGAATGAGATAGGAAAGCCAGTTAATTTGTGTTAGAAGATGACATCTTTGTCTCTTTGGGAATAGAAAGAGTAGAAATGAACACACCAGAAAAACATGGAAAAGAAGAGACAAATATAGCAGCACAAAAAAGAGCAAAAGTAAAATCATCTTCATCATCATCATCATCTTTTTTATTAAGTGCAATAAAATTATGTGAAAAAAATAAAAAAATAAAATATTTGAGTGGTGGGCCCAGATGTTGTACCCCAGTGAACTCATGGATGGAGGTTGGTGGAGCTACTAATCAAAACAACAACATAATTAAAGGCAACACTTTTAATAATCCTCTTTTTTCTTCACAACTTTCTGCAAGGAAGCTTGCTGCTGTAATTTGGGAGTTTAAGCATTTTGTGTATCCTGTTAGTGTTAATAATACCATGTATTTAGGTGTTAATAATCATAGTCATAATCATAATCATGGTGATAATCAACGGGTTCATCGTAATCGTCATAGAATGGTGAATATAGATGAGGGCTTTGATCAAATTCATCAACAAAAGGTTCATTGTTATCTTCCGAGTTCGGGTTTTGATCCTCAAAGTCATGCCACTGATGGTGATCATGTGATATTCTTACTCTTTTGAATTTTGTTCGTGTTTATAGTTTTTGCAAGTTTTGATCTTTTGTGGTGTTTTTGGTATGTGAATATTGCATTTCCCCTTACTCCAGCCATTTGCAGGAGCCATCGAGGCACTGGGGTAATGTTGTTGTTGTGGATATTGCATTTCTTTGTTTGATTGATACTTGGAAATTATGAAGTTACAATATAGAGTGCTTGCATATCAGTGCGATGATTCATTCTAGCCGACCCTAAATTATTCTGATACAAGGCCATTTTTGTGTTGATGGCTGACTTGTTATTGAGAAGTGTTTTTTTTCTTTCTGCCACAATGCATAAATTTCATCGAAAGTGCTAATCTTTGTGGATTTTGTTAATGGGTTTTATGGTATTATAATTGCATGTGATGTTACATTTTTTTGGAAGAAGGAATCAAATAATCAATAGCAAAGCTAGTCCTACCGAAATTGTGCATCCTTACAAGGAATTACAGGAATGAGTGTATAGTTTTATTGGAGGGTTTAGCTAATGGGTTTGCCTTATAAGTCTGATTATTGCACTCTTAATACATTTTTTAAAGTTAGGAGCAGAAAGACCTGTAGCATGATAAGTGCTGTTTTAGGTCCTTCACTGTTATATATTGGCAAAAGTTGACTGTTAATTTCTACCATGGCATATTACTTCCAACCATCTCATTATCAAACGCGCCTTTATGTATGCAGCCTGAAAGCGCTGGTAGCCTGAGGAGACACATTACAGCGTCCCTTATGCGGCATCATAAATCAACAGAAAGAAATAAGCATGCCTTGCAGCCTTTATCTCCAGCAAGTTTTGGTAGTTCCTTGGAGGTACTCGTCTTTAAGCCTTTGAATTGTTTTGACAGATATTGTGGGAGAATGCTAGGTTTGATTCTAAAAGAGAATACAGTGAGATAATAATTATAAATTAAGCTTGCTCCTCTTTGTCAGGAAATCCTCAAAAGTGAATGTCGTTGATACATAATACTGTGTATGTAGTGTGTTCATTCTGAAAATATTGAACATTTTTACTTTATGCTTCATGTAGGGAGTTCTCTTAATTGATTATCTTACCAACTACCTAGTGGCGAGTACGTGGCCAGCTGGCCTTATGTGCTGAAATCTCGAGAAGTCGAGAGGTTTACCTGATGTTAATAATTGGGTGCATAATACCCTGATAATACACTCTTGTCAGTTCTGAATTGCGTGCAGCCTGTATTTTAGAGTTGCTATTTTCTACATGAATTCCTGAGTTTGTTTTCAAGGGTTCTGCCCTTACCAATCGGGGCACGTCTGAATTGACCAGTGTCATACACTGCACATTGATTGTACAAGAATTCTCCTCTAACATGAGATAGACCCAGATGATGGCAGTATAACATGTAAACAAGGAAAATACATGCAGTTCCAATTTTATTTAGATAATGTGATACTCTATGATGATTACGGACATGCGATAAAATGTCATGCTGTCAAATTAAAGCTGCACATCATTTCTTTATGATGTTTTTAGTCAGGCTAAATGTTAATATTGCTAGACCGTATTACACTATTATACAACAATTGGTGTCAATTTACTCATTTTATATTCCCGTAACAAAAGACAGTACATTAACATGCAGATGGCTCCTTTTAACCCGGTAGCAACTCCCAACAGTTCTATTGAATTGAGAGGAAAGATTGGTGAATCTAGTTACAGCTTCAAAACCTCTACTGAGCTCTTGAAGGTGTTAAATCGTATATGGAGTCTCGAAGAGCAGCAGACATCCAACGTATCTCTGGTCAAAGGTCTGAAAACCGAGCTTCACCATGCTCGGGCGAGGATCAAAGAGTTACTCAGAGATCGGCAAGCAAACCGCCGTGAAATTGATCAATTAATGAAAAAAATCTCAGATGATAGTCTATCTAGAAAGAGCAAAGATTTTGAAAGAACCGATGCTGCTCTTCAATCCGCAAGGATAGAGTTGGGAGATGAAAGACGATTAAGAAAACGATCTGAAAGTTTGCATAGGAAACTAGCTAGGGAGCTCTTTGAGGTTAAGGTGGCCTTGGCTACTTCTGTTAAAGAATTTGAGAAGGAAAAGAAAGCAAGTTTGATGATGGAAGAGCTCTGTGATGAGTTTGCTAAGAGTATAATAAACTATGTGAGCCAGGTGCACAATGCCAAGCAGAATGCCGAAGGGATATTAACCGGTTTGACCGACCGTGATAATACGATGCTTCATATGTCGGAATCCTGGCTTGATGAACGGAACCAAATGAAAGATCGAGAATCACAGGGTATTATTGCACAAAGACAACCAGTCATTGACAAACTGAGACACCAAGTAGAGACTTTTCTTGCATCCCGACAATTAGTTGAATCTCATCTTGATCCTAAAGAGAGCCGTAAAAGACGCTGTTCGTTAGAGTCGATTCCCGAGGTAGTAACTGTGACCGCTCCTGAAGTTTCGTCCTTTTCTGAATTGCATGGTGCAGAGGTGAGTACAGCAGGCGCGGAGGAGCTTGATGCAGCAGTTATGAGAAAAGGTCAAAGTACACAAAACACTCCAAGTGTTTCAGAGATTCTGAAAACAAGTGAAGAAACTCCAACTGAAGTAAACATGCTGAAAAAATCCGACATCTACAATTCGGTCAAAGAACAAAGAAAGAAGGCTTATAACGAGGAAGGACAAGGGTCAAACTCAAAAGCAGTCGATAAATTAATAAGTGAACTACTGATTTCTGAAGGCGCGAGCTTTCCAGAAGTTGGTTCGAGCAATCCTTCGAGTAGGAGGAATGCAAGCCCAATAAGACAATGGATGACGAGTATGGCGTCCCCCAATCCCAAAATTTCAGAACCTTCTTTGAAGAAGATGTCAGAGAAAGATAGCATATTGAAAGCCCGCTTACAAGAACCCAAGTCGAAGGAGCAGCGATCACGATTGAAAATCCTGAAAGGTTTGTCTTGAATGATAATTACAGTGTTTGATGAATGTATAGTTTACTGAACTTTCCGCCTGTTGGTTAGCATGTTTTGAGACGTCTCTTTCAGTAAGGTAGTAACAAGGTAATCTTGCTTCCTTTTTCATGGGTTTTGTGTTATAGTTTCTGTTCTTAAATGGTTGTTTCTACAAATGTACATATTATGCAATCTGAATTATGATGCTCTCAAACTTTTCACCGAATTTTGTCTTTTGAGGGGTTATGTTCTGAAAAGAATTCATGTCTTGTATTCTTTGTGAGAGGTATTTTAATCAAAGGTAAACAAATGATTGGGACGGAGGAAGCGGCAAATTGTAATACTACTCTAACTGCATTATCCTCTCTATGTTTTGGTGCATGGACAGCGTTGGCTATGTGTTGGACTAGGCTGTTTCATTAACTCTCCACAAGTTATTGGCTAAAGCCTAAAAATAATAGTCAAAGTATCATGTCGTAACCGAGTCTTGATATAGTATTCATAGATAACTGTGGCAATTAGGAGAATGAAATCCTGAATAATAACCAAAGAATACCAAAATACTACTGGTACAGTGGTTCATATAAAAAAATCAGAACTCAAAGCAATAATCTGTGGATGGCCGTTCTCAGGTCCTTACCATGAGATGCTTGGATGGTCACAATGATAAGCCTTGTGAACCTTCGTAAAGAGTATTTGACCTGTTAGTTTATACGGAGTACATGAGTCGTATTTCCTTCTTTTGGGTTGCCTTCAACGATAGATAATGATGGAGCATCGAGATCAAATACAGCTGTGCACAATGTGTACAGTGTTGGGCCTGCAAATGAAATGAACGAAGGTTGTTAGCTCAGTACTAGACTTGGTGCAAATAACATGACTCGAGACTGTGGTTCGGATAGAATAATCCAATTCGACCTGAACTGGCCGACTATAGTAGACTTGATTCGACTTAATCTGAAACCACCAATTCCAGAAGAACGCAAATCCAAAATGACCCGAATGAATTCGATCCAAGGTCAATAATATATCTAGATGGCCTGATCTGACCGACCCATGGGCCATAACAAACTCAAATGACCCGTACCGGTACCTGTCATGTAGATGGGGTATTTTTTGTCGTCTGTGTTCCCAAGTAGTGAAAGGAAGTCCTCTTTTGTCTCTTTCGGCAGCAAGGCTGCTCTGTCTTGTCTGGTTTTCGAATTTTCATCTTGTACCTTCAACATTTTAGCCATTATGAAATGTTCGATATTGTTTTTAACTTCTATCGGCTAAATGAAAAGTTGTTTTTATAATATTGATGCTAGCTCTTCATTGTTTTTATTACCTGTGGAACCTGAAGGTGAAGATACATGTTTGCATGAAAAAATGGTTTTGAATTGATTTCATGAACTGAAATCCGGTTCTTTGATGCTGTTTCAACGTTTATGATCTTGCGCGTTTGTATGTCCATGAGGTTATAGCTATGACCGATCGACACAGCTGATGACTGAATTCTCTGCAAGATTATTAGAAAAGACTGCGTGAAATCTTTTACTGTATTATATGGCTATATTGCTCCTGCTCAGGTTTCAAGTGTGAGATACCATGTCGTGTAGTATCGGGGACAGCTATTTTGTGAAAATGTTCCAACATTTTCCCCTTAAATATGTGCCGTGTTGGAACGTCAAAATATCAGACATGGGACACGAAGCTAATATGAAGTTTGAAGAAACGTAGTCACATGGATTTTGAACTGAACTGTGGATTGATGTATATAGGCAGGTACTGCTTCTAACCTTAAGTGCATCACTTATGCTTGTTGCTTCCAGCAGATCTCTTGAAACAAAATTCCGCCCTATGCCTCCAGCCACGATTTCGTCTACAAGGGGTGGTACCGAGTTCAGAGTGAATGCCTTTGGAAAAATCATACCACTGATGTCAGTCAAACAAATGAGATGTTATGTACACATCTCTGTTAACTTAGCTAGTACTGTAAATGACGAACTACAAAAACCCCTGCATTCGACATCAAATATTGAACTTTAAATCACTTGGAAGAAGGCAATCTCCCTGCCTGCTTTCTAAAAATATGACGGTATACTGTACTGTGTAGTGATAGAATTTACCACTCCATGGCTGTTGAAGCCAAATGCGCAGCTTGGAAGTTCCCCTGCATAGGTGTATCCTGTATAGGACCGTCCACTGAAATTCGCTTTGATCAAGTACCTGTAATGCAAATATAAGAAACAAATTCAGACCTCAGAAGCATATCATATGAGAGTATGAGACTGTACCATTATGATCACCAATTTAGAAGAAACAAGGTATCTAGGGATGTAGAATCGTGTTTTACGTGTGACCAAGAAGAGCAAGATTTGCATCTTCATTGTGTGCTGCAATGGCCATGTCGTCCCTCGATACCAGAATATCAGAGCAATCATCTGACGTCTCTGTATCTTCAGGTACGTTCATGCCTTCATCCTTTGGAATAAATGCCAATATCTCTTTGCGGAAGTTAATCAGTATTATCTGCGCAAATCAGCGGACCTGTAAATGTCTTCTGTACCATTTTGTTTAGAAAGTTCTACTAATCCCTTGGCAATGTCTAAAAATGAAGTATCCAAGTAGGAGGCAGATGATGATGTAGTTTATGGGATCTCGAGACATTGGAATTCTTTTTCTTTTTAGTACATTTTGCCCGTTATTATGTTAAAAAGAAACAAAATTTACGGGTATGTTGATTTTATATCGTAAGATTAAGTTAGATAGAATAGAAGAAATGTTTCATACATCAAGAATTGGCACGCCACTCCCATCAGCCACCCCTACAAGCTCGTCCCAATACCGTGGGAAAATGTTGCGGTTATTATCAGAAAGTGAACTGATAAGCCGGCTACCGAGCCTGGTTGTTGCAAAAGGCCGAAGCTGGTTTTGAAGAATAAGGTCAGCTGCTAATCTGCTCTGTATTAAGGATGAAAATCTCTGGCCTATTTCATACCCCATTTTGTATGAGCTTTCACATGGCCCTACTTCAAATATCTCCATTATTTTGTGTTTTTTTTTTTTTTTTTTTTTTTT
>VHZZ01006122.1:72838-82963 GCA_009801015.1 Silene noctiflora
GAGTTGCATGCATATGTACAAGTGTCCATTAAAACCTTCCACCAATCAAAATACATGCATTACACCYCTCATTAATTCCCTTAAACAAAATTGATCAAAAATTGGATCCCCTTTTCTTCTCTTGCCGTGAAACACATCTACCCAAGAAAAAAAAATGGCTCTTCAATGTTCATAAATTGATGAAATAATTACTCATTAAACTCAATCAAACACATTATATTATACATATCATTAAAGGTAATTTTACTAATCTTTTCCTCTGAAAGCAAGTTCAAATCTTATTACTTTGAATTTGATTATAAATTTTACTACTCACAAATAAATGTATTTTATCACTTTAAAACTATTTTTTCTAAGAAAGTCTCAAATATATTTTTAAGGGTGGAAAAATTTACATTCTTTTTATGTGTGACCATGTTTGACCGAAAAAGAAGGGGAAGGTGGTGGTGACATTTTGAACACTCAAGAAGCAGAACTTGACGATTTGCATTAGCTAATGTAAGTGAATGATGAATAACCCTTGAAGATGTTATTTGCAAAAATAATATTTTCATTGTATGTTTGAAATTATTGCATTGCATGATATGTTAGGGAGAATGGTTGATTTTATTATAAAGAAAAAATTTTACTAACAAAATTTTTGAGATAAGAATTTGATTATTATGTTGCATGTTATTTTATGATCTTAAAGATCTTTACTTTGTTGTATATGGTTATGAATTATAAGATTAATACTTATTAACAAATTATGCACTATGTAGTTTATTTAGAGTATTAAAGATAGATCCTTGTATGCATGTCAAAAATAATTGTGAGACAAAAGTTTGGAATGATAAAAATGGTATTAATATTCTGGAAAATTGATTATGGGTCGAGATTTTGGTAAATTTTGGGTCAAAACCGATTTTACAACACTAAAACCGATTTCCGAGACATGCATGATTCAATAAATATTTAATTTATGGAGTTGTGGGTCACGAATCATTCTGAAATTCTACACACTATTTAAAGTTAATATTATGAGCCTAAATATTGAAAAATTAGCTTTATTGGAGTTGTAGAACTTTCAAAATGCATTTATTATTAAAACCGACTTAGAAAATTTATTTTGGTGTAAAATCTGGTTTGGGGATCCTTTAGACAGTATAAAAACCCTAAAAAAATTTTCATGAAAAGTCGATAACATTTGGTGGTTATTTATCGAAATAATAATTAAAACCGTCTTTAACACTATAAAAAAAATGAAAAGCTGTAAAAGACTTGTTTAAATAAGCTCACATTCTGTTTTGGGACTTCAAATAATATACTTAAGTTATACCTTAAATGATATTCAAAAATTATAAGTCTAGCTATAATTAGTAATTAAAAAAATAAAAACCGTAGTGATTATTATGGATTTAAAACCGACCATTGGTCAAAATGGTCAAGTTTATCTAACTAAGGACAAATGGGCCTATGACCCACCAGACCTAATGATTAAGTTTAGCGGTCAAATCCCGGCTTATTAATAGGGACAAAATCAACTTTAGAAAATCGAGAAAAATAAATTATTTGCTACACGTGTTTGAACAAAAACTTTTACCAAGGAAACGGGATATTATTTTACCAAGTAAAACTTGGTTATGAGAAATAAGAAAATAAAAAATTATATTCGAAAGTAAAATGATATTTTGTATTTTATGAGCCATTTTTATGAGGTAGTTCGGAATCTCTACGAGGGGGAAAGCATGTTTATACTATTGTAAACGTATAGACATGGAAGAATAGCACTTAGCTTAACTGCATAAAACTGTTCATTGCGTGTGAAGGGTCTTTGGATGTATTGATATTGACTCGAGAGTAGGCGGGAGTGTGGCCATACTTTAGGTGAGGACTTGATCAGTCTCGTACGTGTTAGGTGGATCGCATCCGGGTTCCCGAAAGTCTTGATGTAGTGATAGACCTAGGGGATAACTAGTCGGGTGGTGTTTAGTCCTTGGTGCGGGTCTATCAACCCCACGCACCGGCATTCGACCCTGGAGTTTAGAGGATGAACTTAAATATAAACGTGCTTATGTCATTACGGTAAACAGGGGTAATAATGTAAGCCCCCTGGTATCGGGATGATTGACGATATATATGTTATTATACGGATTTTGAGTAAAAGTAATAATATTTGGAACCCGTGTAATAATAAGTCGGTATGTCGTGATAAAGTCTTTAAAACAAATAATACGACCTCTTTATCTTAATCTTTCAAAAGTTTACATTTTTTTTTCTGGTTATTTGGTTATCATTCATTTGATGTTTCATGTTTTAAAAACGTTGATCATCGATTCACTTACCTGTTGTTTTATTTTATATACTTGTATATTCTATACTCGTATATGACTTTTAACAACAGATTTCGTTGGAAGACCGACTCTTCCCCTGGACTTGGGCTTGGATTTTGAAGGCGGGATTGGCTAGCTGTCTTATTATATATGAATAATATGTTGTAATTTGACTAATAATGTTAAACTCATATGTAATTTTTTTTAATTAGTTAACCAGATAATGACTCGGATATGTATTTTGTCTTCCGCTGTTTTCTATCTTAGACTTAATTATTAAGTCTGGAAAATCCGAGTTGTTACATCGTTTACGAGGACGTAACTTTGTTTTTACGGGTGTAGAATGTAACAATTTCATCTGTGTTTGTAGATTTTATGTTGTGTTTAAGGAAGTATAGTGCGTGTTATAATAGGTATAAGTTGTTGTGTTATACTGGTATAGGCGTGAATTTTGAGGACGAAGTTCATTTTTAAGGAGGGAATATTATAATACTCCTTATTTCAGGTCGAGGAGTACTCGGTCGAAAAGGGGGTACTCGACCGAGTAGGTTGTACTCGGTCTAGTGTCTTTGGTACTCAACCGGATACTCGGTTTTATACGGATTTTTCCATCGAGTTGATTAAGATGATTAAAAGTTATAATGATCATTTCCGTCAGTTTCTATTCATTTTTACAAAACCTATAAACAATTCTCTACTTCTCTAATCACCTTAATCATCTCCAAAGAAAGATTTTTACCATCTTGATCGACGGATTTCGTAGTTTGATCGTCGAACAAGTTGTAAGTTATAGATTCCTGTCTTATTGCTTTTGTGTTAATCGTAAACCCTAGATTGGGTTGATTTGGGAATTGGGAATTGGAATTGGGAATTGGGAATTGGGAATTGGGAATTGGGAATTGGGAATTGGGAATTGGAAATCTAAAATTGGGAATTGGGCATACTAGATTGTTTTTTTAGGGGTAGTTAGTAATTGTATGTGATTATTGTATGTAGGTGACGGCCTCAGGAAGAATTGCTATTGCTTGCTTGTGTGTGCTCGGATTGCAAAAAGGTAGGGTTTCCCTACTCAGTCATCTGTATGTTGTTATATGTTAATGGTAATGTGTTTTATTGTGTTGTAATGTATGGAGTACGGATTATTGACATTGATAGTATTGATTATGAAGCCATTGTCGGGAGATGGTCTCACCCCCTATGTTCGCCCCTTGTGGCTTCCGTCATGAGGGGATGTGCACATTAATGATTTGGGTTCGCTCGTTGCGATGAGTGGGGCTTAGGTGGCAAGGTTGCGGTCTACCACTGGCGGTGTGGGTACCAATTGCGATGGGTAACCTGACAGGTCTGGCTGGGGATCAGACGGTTGTACTAGTGGATGAGTTTGGCTAATGCAGGATGATTATTATTGTTGTAGTTGTTTCGTAGCTTTGGTTTGTTGAGCAGTTGACTGACCCCTTCTTTGTGAAATGAATCTGCGGTGATCCATTGGGGAATGGTAAGCATATTTCTAGCAGGTTTATTGGTTGAGCTTGTTCGGGATGGATGGAAGAACCACGAGTCTAGCTAGCTTCCGCTGTCACTATGTTTCAGATAACTTTTGTCATGGTTTTGTACTTTTGGTTTACGGTTGGATTTTACGTGTTTTGTTGTAATCGCTTAAACCGTATTACTTTATTAAAATATTTCATTATGGTCTATTTGTTACACTTTACCTCGGGCAACCGAGACGGTAGCACCTCCATTTACTAAGGTAGACCTTGGTTAGGCACTTTGGTAGATGGGGGTGTTACAAAAGTAGTGAAAGTAATAGTAACAACAAGTGTAGTGAAATTAACATTATTAAATGCGGGAGTAGTGAAAGAAATGATATTGACTGTGAAAATAGTGAAAGTAATAGTAGTCACAACAAATGTAATGAAAGTAACTGTAGGAACAACGGAGAAAGTATGAAAAATAAGCTAACAATTCGATTTTATAAAAAAAAGATATTTATTTAAATAATATGAGTTTGATACAATTAATGGAAATGGATATAGCCATAAAATTGCGTGAGTAATTAAAGAAACAACAATAATCAGAGTAGTGAATGTAATAGTGTTAACATGATATTTCGTGAAAGCAATAATCTTAACGACGGAAGTACTGAATGTGTCTCATATTTTTTGGATAAATTCTACATTTCACCATAAATGGTAAACGTATGAGCTAAACAAGTCTAACATAATTTTATTTCCGAAAAAATAATATTTGACGATAAATAAAGGTAGGCCGATCAGAGCTGGGCACCAAACCTAGTTGAATAGAAAGAGTACAACCAAAAGATTAAGCTTTCGTGTCATATTGTCGTATACTCCCTCCTTTATTTTTATTTTGAGAAAACCATTACGGTTTATATCATATCACGCAAATCCAATGATGCAACATCAACAAAGTTCAAAGGATAGTCACCCATCCAGATCCGCCTACCAACATGCCATGGCGTCGCATGAGCTACTTCGTGCGCAAGCCTATTAAAACTCCCACTAACATATTTAAATAAAAACGAATCGAAACTAGCACAAAAAACAAAATATCATCGTAAACAAAACAAAGTTCACTTCTTCCACAAATATTTTTCTTCTAATCTTCTACCACGCCAAGACAGTCGCTTTCGATCGTGATACGCCGCATGCCCATCCTCTTCGCCTCCTTGAGCACAAGAAGTATCGCCTCCGCTTCCGCCACTGACACTTCCCTACACTCCACCTCCTGAACTGCCATAACCCACACCAGCCCTTCCACATCGTCACGGCAAATAATCCCTAAGCCTACCCCTACTCCCTCCATAACACCCGCATCCACATTCACCTTCTACTTCCCCCTACTCGGTTTCATCCACCTCCTCACCCCATGCCTCCTCCTGCATTCTCTGCCTCACACCCCTCACGCAATCCAAATGTAAAGACTCCATCACCCATATCCATTCTTTACATCTCATTATAGCACCCTATGTCGACCACTTTCCACCATCAAATAACATCTTATTCCGCTTCTCCCATATCACCGAACAAACCATAATCAACTTCACCCTCTCTCGCACCTCCATCTCCCTCAACATACCTTCCACCCACTCCCTCACCCACACAATCCCGATGTTCCTATCCCCCTATATACCCATAGCCACCCATATCCCATCCCCTCCACCCACAACCCCTAACAACATTGAGACAAGTCCCCACATTGCTATGGCATCGAGGACACGAACTGTCGGCCAAATCATGAAGAGTCGCGATGTTTGCCTGAGTCGGAAGAGCATCGTTACATAACTGCCACATAAATGCCTTGATTCTTGGTATAATTGGGACGCGCCAAATAACATTTCACAACCACCTTCGCCTCGTAAAATCCGACTGTTCTCCTTTCACTTCCCTTCCTTCGACCATCAAACGATATGCAGACTTCACCGTGTACTCGCCATTCTTCTCATGATCCCAACACCAGTCATCCTCCCTCGGCAAGTCCCTCAAACGTATCTGCATAACACGTTCCGCTTCAAAAGGTAGAAAAGATGCCTCCACCTTAGTCCTATCCCACCATAATTCACCTTCCAACATCAACTCCGAGACTCACATATTCAAATCCATCTCACCCCTAGGCGATAACACACGCCTGGTCTCTGTCCTTGGAATCCACAGGTCTAACCACACCCTTATTCTCTCTCCATTCCCAATGCATCATCTCAACCCCAGCCCCATCACGACTCTCGCCTCACAAATACTCCTCCATCCGTAGGTAGGATTGCTACCCAAGCCAACGTCAGTAAAAGAACATGCCGGAAAATACTTACCTTTCAGGACCACCGATATCAAACTACCTTCCCCTCTCATCAGTCTCCACGCTTGTTTTGCCAACAAATCCAAGTTAAACTTTGCAAAATCACGGAAACCCATACCTCCCTTCGCCTTTGCCTGACACATGGAACTCCAAGCCACCCACGGTATCTTCCGCTTACCATTATTAGTACCCCACAAAAATTTAAAGACAATTGACCATAACTCATCACATAAATTAGACGGTAGTTTAAAGACACTCATCACATAAGTAGGATTAGTATAGGCAACAACATTTATCAGAGTTTCCCTACCCGCTCTGCTAAACAACATACCGCGCCATCCTTGCATTTTATTATTTAATTTGTCCCTAATAATTTTAGTGAGAACTTGTTTTGAGTGACCAATAACCGTAGGTAAACCAAGATACTTACCTTGTTTGCTGACCACTCGAATGCCAAACAAGGCCTGGACACAACCTGCTCCTTCCTCCGCTCTTTCGTGCCCCTATTGAATGAGACTATCGTCTTGTCCTTACTCGCCAATTGACTTGAGGCTTCTTCATAGCTATTTAAAATATTAAGCACCTGTCGTGCCTGACTTTCATTTGCTTTCACAAAAAATAGTGTTATCATCCGCGAAGAATAAATGGGAAATAACGGGGGACTGAGGAGCGACCTGAATACCATGTAACGCCCTACACTCCACCTTGCGACAGATCAAGCTAGACAAGGCTTCAGAAAATAATAAATAAATACGGCGAGAGAGGGTCCCCGTGTCGAATCCCTCTTTATGAGACAAAGGCATCCGACGGGGACCCATTAATTAGCACCTCAAAAGACACCACCTCAACACACCTCATCACATTTGATACCCAATCTCCATCTAACCCCATTGCCACCAAAACCCGCCTCAAAAACATCAATTCAATACGGTCATATGCTTTAGCCATATCTAATTTCAGCGCCATATGTCCTCCACCTCCTCTCGAATTTTTCATATAATGGAATATCTCGAAAGTCATCAAAATGTTATCTGAGATTAGTCTCTTTGGCGTAAAAGCACTCTGGTTCTCCAAGACCAGCTCCCCCAAACACTTTTTCATACGGTTGGCAAGAACTTTAGATATGAGTTTATATAAAACATTACATAAACTAATTGATCAGAAATCCGCAAATTTATCAGGAGCTTTCTTCTTCGGAATTAAGACGATATGAATTTTATTAATCGCATCTGGAAACTCACCTCCATTCAAAATGCCCAAAACCATCCTAATAACCGAAGGACCAACAATATGCCAATACGTCTAATAAAAGAGCGTGTTCATACCATCCGGCTCCGACGCCTTTAGCGGATGTATCTGATTGAGAGCTTCTTCCACCTTCTCCCCTTATACTCGGCTTTCAAACACACATTCATCTCCTTCATTACACGACCCGAACACCCTCCAAAATGTCATCAGAAATACCTGGTTGCAACGTCTGAAACAGCGACCCAAAGAAACCCACAGTTGCGGCTATCACGTCCCTCTCCCCCTCTCGTACTCTGCCTTCCCCGTCAATAACCCTAGTGATCCTGTTGTTTCGTTTCCTTTACCTAGCCTTACGATGAAAGTAACTCGTATTGCGGTCCCTATCCTTTAGCCATAAAGCCCTCGATATTTGATGTCATAAAGTCTCCTCCTGCCTAAGCAGATGATTAATGTGCTTTAAAAACTTCTTCCTCTCTTGAACATTTTCTGTCGTCTTATCACTCTCATTCAACCGCTTTAGCTGCTTTCGTTTTCGGGTTAAGTCCTGGAGAGTTTTTCCAATGCTAAAGCCCTTTCATTTATGTAATTCTCTCACACACCGTGAGATTGTATCCAACACATTCCAGTCGCACTCCTTCCCCGCTTGCTTGATCGTTTCCTCGCACCCCTCCTCCCCCACCCAAATTTGCTAAAAACGGAATCGAGCCTCCTCCCCTCATCCATCCCCGGCCATCCAAAACAATTTTAATAGGGGAATGATCAGACCACTCGCGGTCTATGTTGAGTTTAGCATATTGATAAAGCTCCCTCCAACTCTTCGTTTTCATAGCACAATCCAACCTGCACTACCGATTGTCATCTCCCACTTTCCCATTATCGAAAGTGAATTCATATCCCTCGAAACGCATATCACTAAGGCCACAAATATCCACTGCTTCCCTAAAATTATTCATCTGCCACTGTGCTCGGATTCCCCCACGCATCTCGTTAGCAAAAAGGATCTCATTAAAATCACCCACACACAACCATGGTAACTTAGACTCCGCATAAAGAGAACGGGGTAATTGTCATGAAAGATGTCTGTCTTGCACCGCCCGCCACCCATATAAGCCACTCAATCTCCACAGCTTATTATCTAACACAACATCAAAATCCATAAAATGAACAAATGCAGCCCTGAAAACAACATTAATCTCCTTCCTCCAAAGAAAAGCAAGACCGCCTGACCGACCCACACTATATATCAACTGCCATACTAAAATAATCATTGACGAAAGAAGTAAAATTCTTCATCTTTACACTACTCAAATTTGTTTCATATAAGAATACCAAAGTTGGGGCCTCCCTTAGAAGCATATTTCGAAGCCCGCCTACTACATCGGGGTTGCCCAGCCCCTTGCAATTAAGGCTCAAAAGAATCATTGGGCCCGGCGGGGTTGATCTCCGTCAACCTCCGCTTCAGGTGAACACACATCACCTATAGAAATCAAAGAACGCTTTTGTAACACACCCATACACCAAGGTGCCTTACCTGGACCACCTTAGCATATAGAGATGC
The DNA here is from genome assembly GCA_009801015.1 of Silene noctiflora. NCBI lineage: Eukaryota > Viridiplantae > Streptophyta > Magnoliopsida > Caryophyllales > Caryophyllaceae > Silene > Silene noctiflora. The sequence continues at coordinate 81,770 of VHZZ01006122.1, forward strand.
TACCATCTCGATTACCCGAGGCATAGTATATCATAAGAGACCATTAAGAAACAACATTTAAAGATTAAAGTTAAAGTTTAACGTGATACAAAACCATACCAAAATCCCTGTGAGGTACAACCGTCTCCAAAACTATAATACTGAAAGTTTTGAAATAAACGCTATCTCATGACACAGCGAAAGACTAGCTAAAAAACTCAGTGGTGACTCCATCTCAAGTAACCCACGAGCTCTCCAAAGCATACCTTCTAATCAACTGCTCACCATTCCCCAATTGATCACCATAATTTTCTAAACACATCAAGGGGTCAGTTACTACATAACAAAATACAACAACACAACACAGTACATCATCACAATCACCCAACTCCACAATCTCTCCAACACCTGACTACACAAGTGTAGTCCTGCCAGATTACCCGTCGCGTCTTATATGTTTATATTATTGAAACTGACCGTGTGTGGCAATGTGTAAATCGTCACCTATTTCCGGGGTGGCCTGTCTCGATCTATATGATATTTCCAATCAGATGGGGAGCAGGTTGAGTACAAGTTGTGTTTTGGTAGTACGTGGGAGATAGGACGAGTTCCGGACATGGAGTCGAGTCATGTAGACGACGTAGTTTATAGATGAGTTGTATTTATATAGTTCACTTGTTATTCAGTTATCGTGTATGTAATCACTAAACTTGTCATTTATATTAAATGTTTCTTATTCGTAATTCTGATTTCACTGCCTCGAGAAACCGAGATGGTAACATCCTCCCATTACCTTTGTCGGGGTAAGAAGGAGGTGTTACACAACTGCCGCACAAATATTAATCGCTTTTGATGTCCATAATCGTCACGCAAACATCAATTCTGACCGTTGTTTTTCGTGATCATCATCACCTACATCCCAAACAAACTCACCATTATCTGGCTCGTCCTCGTCGACTCGTTCTTTACCTAACCGACGCCAAGAAATACTCGAACTTGCCATTAGGGCTGAGCAAAGAACAGAGGAAAAAACGAATCCACTGAATCAAGAGGAAAGAAAAAACCTAGACCCCASGATTGGAATCGAAGGAGATAGCCTCGAGAAGAAAAGGAGAGATCAGAAGACTAGTATAGATGAAAATCCTCACTGGAAAAGCCTAGAGGCACTTATCAAGGATTTTTTACTCCCTCCTTTATTCATTATATGTCGTTTTA
>VHZZ01006129.1:61672-78617 GCA_009801015.1 Silene noctiflora
GGGGGGGGGGGGGGGGGGGGGGGGGCTGTAAATTTAGTATAAATTTTTTGCTCGAAAAAGTTGTGTAATATACAATGAAGCATGTCTCGTATTTATAGTGAGGCGCACTATCAAGGGTTAGAAGAAAACCCTAGATACCGTGAATAGGGATAATAAGGAAATAGATATTATTTCTTGTTATTCATATTTAGATAATCTTTTAAAGAGGGATATTGAATAATTATAAAGATATAATATATCTTATAAAATATTCCTTTGATATCCTTCCTTAAACCCTAAGAAATGATAAGATATAAAATAATAAATATCCTATTATAAGATCTAACCAAATATTGCAAAGATACAAGATAATATAGAATTATTCTACAGATAATATCTATATCTCATATCTTATAAGTTTTCGAAACCAAACCGCCCATATGCTCGTTGGTATGTTTGTGAAAACCCTAGCAAAAAATAGGTTAGGTCCATTAGGGTTTTGAGTATGAAAGCTTACAAACCCTAATTAGTAATGAAGAAACGACTCATAAGTTGTTCCTCTATTCTTAGTAATTATTCAAGTAACCTTTGATTCATATTCAAACAAATATTCATGTACATCTCCACTATAAACATATTTTAATCCTACATTGAAGGATAAGACTTTCAAAAACGATTTTATAAGAATACTTTAAACAAAATCTTATTCGTGAGATTTAAAATGCTCACATCTCAATGTTATAGTAAAACACTTATAACTTTGAGTCTTTACACAAGTAATGTTATAGCTGTGAGGTTATAACTTTACTCATTAAAGATTACCGTTTTGAATACCATTACTAGATGACATCCTACTATGACTAAATCTTCCTAGAGATCTTCAATGTAAGCTTCATCTTCACATCTAAGCTTAACTTGTCTATTCTTGAGAATTCCTTGATCAAAGCTTGATTATTTGACCTTGACCAAACACTTGATCAAAGCTTGCTTGTCTTTTACGAAATCATAGTTCTTGAATAATATTTAAATCATACTATAAAGACTGAGCACACGATTAAGAGCAACTGCATACTTGTCATCATCAAAATTTAAGCATATCATAAGAATTAATGATCTAACAAATTCCCCCTTTTTGATGATGGCAAGTCTCTTAGCATTGTGACTAAGTGTAAGTTTCTCCCTCAATATAATACCGTCCTTTTATAGCAAAGGTCAATACAAAGTCAAGACACATATATTCAAGGTCAAAAGCATCTAAGGACCTTAAGAGACAAAAGGTCTTGACAAGGAGGAAGCTTAGGCAAATGCATAACATGGTCGTTTCTTCCCCCTCTTGACATCATCGAAAAGACAAGAACAAACATGAAATGACTAGAATAATATACGACGAAACAAGAGATAAAAATGATTAAACGATAATAAACATCGAAGCATAGTCATAAGAGTACGCACATAAAAGTGTCACACACACAAAAGAAAAGAAGTTTAGAGCCTAAACGGGCCGAATATACAAGTGCCAAAATGGGCCGAATAGAGAAGTTATAAGAAGCAAAAGATAAAAGTTTGATAAAGCAAGAGATAAAGAACTTGGGTCGAAAGGAGTTGGGCTTAAGGAAGCTTAAGGATGGTTAACCTGACTAGGATTAACATAGCCTGGACAGGTGCGGAATTCAAGAGACTCCAAACGATCAAAAGAGCTCCAAACATGGGTTGCCTGGGCAGTGAGGCTCCTTTCGAAATTAAGGACTTTAAGGGACAAGGCCTTGGTGGATTCCACGGTGAGGCCCATATCCTCCTGCATTTCCTTACCATTTCGTACTAAAGCTCCGCCTTCACTAGCTAGGAATGTAACACGATCCCCGAGACGGAAGACCTCATCACGAACCGTAAGCAGTCCTCGTTCAATTTTTTGCAACGTTCCATCAATGCCCTTCAGCAAATCAAGAATGTCACTTGGACAACCATTCCCATTCAATGACCCGTTCCCCAAACCCGAGACCACAGATGCTAGAATAGTGGCCTGTGACTCCAACTTTTCAACAACAGTAGCCATGAAAGAGTTAAGTGTAGCCTCGACATTTCCCACACCACCATCACCCACTGCCTTGTCACCTGACCCACCTTTAGCAAACACTAAATATGGACCGTCAAAGCCAAGTCCCATCAAACTCATGACCTTGTCACACATAATAACTTTAGCAAGTACACCGAAACTGTCTCTGTGGACCACCCTTTTTACCTCCAACAGTCTCAAAATCCACATCCTATAAGGCAAGTCAATGGTAGGAAAAAACTTGTCCTTAGTTACGGTGAGAGTAGTTTGAGCAATACGGTTAAGAACTAAAGACGGGAGACTGATTTTGATTCCTTCCAACCAACAATATACAACCACAGCCTCATAAATTGACATCTTGTCTCGAACACCATGCTTTGGAATAATGGTATTCCAAAGAAAATTTAAGAAAAATATCACTTTTGGGGCAAGAGAACCAGTGAGCAGTGGACTGTTTTCAGTCGCATGTTCATCGACATAACGTTTTATGACCATTTTTTGGTCATCATTCACATTTGCCCATTCTTGACTCGGGTTTATCTCAATCCTATCATGAGGAACTGAGAAAGCCGAACAAAAATCAGGCATAGACACCGTGACATCCACATCGTTAACTACCGCAGTTAACATCGCCTTCGTAGCCTTGACATACGCATAAAATTAAACTAATTCGATTGGATAAATTGGACCCGAAAAACAACTAACCATGGATCACACCTGATTTTAAAGGAAATCATTGAAAAATCGTAAAGAATCAACATTGGACAATCAAGATTTAGGGTAATACCTTCCTCCATGTATAGAGTATGGAAGAACGCGATTGGCCCAGAGATTTTCTTGCTTCGTCATCCTAACACGGTCCAACCTAGTTTTTGTCGCCTGTTTCAGAGGTTCTCGAAACAGAGTACGAGAAATTCCGTCCCTAGTTACCATCTCGGGTGTTTCTTCCACTGGTGATGCCTCTGATGTTACCTTATTTTTACCCTTGTTCAGCCGTCGTCGTTTTCCCTCGAATACCGTCTCATCCAGGTTATGATGGGGAGAAGAGGGTACCGAATTTGGTTGAGGAGGTGATGTTAAGGTTTGAATAATGGGTTCGGAGTTATAGTTGGGGTTAGGATGGAAGGTTGGTTTGGTGATAGACCGGGTTGCATGGCGATGTGACATTGTTGAGATGATGATAATGATGATTAATTGAGTGTTTGAAGATGTTTGTGAGTTTTGAGGGAGAAAGAAAAGTAAATTTTGTGGATGATTGAGACGTGTGGGTGAGGGAGTGTATTTAAGAGAGGTGAAAAAGTAAGATTTGTAAAGATTTTGTAGTATAAGTCGATTAGGTAGTAATTGTGGATCTTAGGGTAAATCTTGTGGAGAAAGGATTAGGCAAATTGAGATATGGTAAATATAAAGAAAATATATACAATATATTTTATATATTAGGAAAGATATAGTTAATCAAGACTTTAGTGAATAAAATCTTGACGAGATAGAATTTGTGTATGACACAGATACTAACATAAAAGTATAATATTTTTCGGTAAATATAATCATAATAAACGAAATTATTTATGCAGCAGAATATACGGACACAATCATACAATCTTGTCTAAAACTAGACAATCATAGAGATATTAAACACTTATAGTAACTTTGGTGCCACTGATTAAACCAATTTCCAACCGCAAAGTCTCAAAACGTTCTCTAGCTAATGGTTTTGTCAAGATGTCAGCCCATTGTTTATTAGTATTACAAAATTCAAGTTTGATATTGCCCTTTTCTACTTGATCTCATAGGAAGTGGGTCTTATTTCTATATGTTTTGTATGTGAATGTTGTGCGGGGTTTTTAGATATAATTATAGCACTCGTATTATCACATAAAATAGAAACACGTCCAAAATATATACCAAAATCAAATATTTGTTGTTTAAGCCATAATAATTGAGAGCATACCAATGCAACAACAATATATTCAGCTTCGACAGTAGATAAGGCAACTGAATTTTGTTTCTTTAATCCCCACAAAATAATGCATGGGCCAATGAACGTGGCAATACCAGATGTACTTTTTTAATCAAGAGAACAACCTGCGCAATATACATCTGAATATCCTATTAAATCAAAGTTACATTCCATGGGATACCAGAAATATAACTTAGACGTACCAATTAAATACCTTAAAATTCTTTTTACTGCAGTCATATGCGATTCTATAGGGCACGATTGAAATCGAGCACAAACACATACACTAAACATAATATTTGGTCTACTTGCAGTTAAATAAACAAGTGAGCCAATCATACCTCGTAAGTCGTTTCATAAACAGACTTACCATCTTCATCTTTGGTTAACTTTTTATTTGATACCATCGGAGTGGTCATTGGAGAGAGTTTTCCATACCAAACTTTCTGATTAGTTCTTTGACTTACTTTTGTTGGTGAACGTTGATTCCATCCTCAGTTTGCTGGATTTGTATACCAAGAAAGAATTTTAATTCTCCCATCATGCTCATCTCGAAATCTGAGGTCATTAGATCTGAAAAATACTTGCACAAATTTTTATTAGTTGAACCAAAAATAATATCATCGACATAAATTTGAACAACTAATAAGTCAGAGCTCTCGGATTTTAGAAATAGAGTCTTGTCAACAGATCCTCTTTTAAAGCCACTTTCGAGTAAAAGTTTTGATAATCTATCGTACCAAGCCCTAGAAGCTTGTTTCTAGCCATATAATGCTTTGTCTAATTTAAAGACATGGTCTCGAAGCTTGCTATCTAAAAATCCGGGAGGCTGGTCTACAAAAACTTCTTCTTGGAAATATCCGTTAAAAAATGTTGTCGTAACGTCCATTTGAAAAAGCTTCATTCCGTTTTTAGCTGCAAAGGCTATCAATAGCCTAATAGCTTCTAGTCGAGCAACAGGAGCAAATGTTTCATCATAGTCAATGCCTTCTTATTGATTATATCCTTGAACAACCAATCGGGCCTTATTCCTTACAATAACTTCTGTGTCATCCAACTTGTTTCTGAACACCCATCGTGTGCCAATGACATATCATTTTTTGGGTGAAGGAACCAAGTGCCAAACTTTGTTCATTTCAAATTGTTGCAATTCCTCTTGTATTGCAATGATCCATTCTGGTTCATCAAGAGCTTCCTTGATGTTGGTTGGTTCGATGGTTGACATAAAGGAGTAAAATGAACAGAAGTTGTTCAAGTTTCTTCGGGTTTGAATGGCTTTTCTCAAACTTCCAAGAATATTTTCCATGGGATGGAAGTCCTTCTATTTCCACTTTTGGAACGTGTCACCATTCAAACTAGAGCATGGAACATCATTAGATTCGGGATTAAGACTTATTCCCCCTGAATCTGATCCTAGAGTTATAGTAGAATTACGTATAATCCTGGATTCATTACTCTGATTTTGATTCAGTGTTATTGCTTCATTAGCTATAACTTTGGGCTGTGATTCTTTATCTTTAGAGGAAGTTATAGTATCATCAACTATAACTTCAGCTCACTTCCCTTTATCATTTGAGGCAATGTCAAGTTCATCATTTGTGCCTTCAATGTCTTTTTCTTCTTCATCCAATTCTGGAGGGTCGTATCTAGAAATACGGAAATTAGGTTCATCCATATCTTCTTCCTCATCTTGTAAGGGCTTATCAAACGCATTATCCTCATCAAAGATAACATGAATGCTTTCTTCAATACATAAGGTTCTTTTGTTAAATACCTTGTATGTCTTACTATGATCAGAGTATCCAATGAAGATAGCCTCATCACTCCTTGGGTCGAATTTGTTTAATCTATTTTTCCCATTGTTATGCACAAAGCATTTGCTTCCAAAACAACGTAAATGGGATATATGAGGCTTTCGACCACGAAGGAGCTCATAAGGTGTCTTATTTAGGATTGTTCTAATCATTACACGGTTATGAATGTAACAAGAAGTGCTAATGGCTTCATCCCAGAAGTTACGTGGTAGATCACTACACAAGAGCATGGTACGAGTCGTATCTTTTAAAGTTTCGTTCATACGTTCGACGACATCGTTTTGCTGTGGAGTTCATAGTGCAGAAAAGTTATGTCTTACACCATTTACTCTACAGTATTCAATAAAAGCTTGGTTATCAAACTCGGTGCCGTGATCCGTACAAATAGAAACGAGACTTGACTTATATTTATTTTGGTCGAGTTTCATTAGGCAAACAAACTCATCAAAAGACTCGTCTTTAGAATGAAGAAAGATTGGCTTTACAAATCTTGAGTAGTCATCAACAAGTGCGAAGACATACCTGATCCTCCTCTACTTCTTACTTTCATTGGACCACATAGATCCATGTGTACCCATTCCAAGGCTTGGTTAGTGCTCACAACTGTTTTGGGTTTGAACGATGATCTAACATGTTTGCATCGGGCGCATGTTTCACACATCTTCTCTTGATCAAACTTAATTTTTGGTAGCCCTTCTATTAAATCCCATCTTTTAAGTTTCTTCAAGATTGGTGAACTTATGTTGCCAAAACGCTTGTGCCATAAACAGAGATCATCAAGAATTGATTTCATATAGGAAAAGAAGTTAGTAGGCACAACATTTAAATCTACCATATACACATTTATCTTTCAATGACCTTCAAATATAACACTACTAGTTCCCTCAATTATGATGCGACAGATGTCAGAATGAAAAACAACTTTATTACCTTTGTCGCATAAATGAGATATACTAAGTAGATTATGCTTGAGACCACTTACCAAATATACATCACTCATTGCATGAGAGGAAGAGATACCAATTTTACCGACACCAATCACCTTTCCCTTCTTATTATCTCCAAAGACGACCTTTCCTCCTCAAAGAGTTTGAATGAAAGAAATAGATTCTTGTCTCTAGTCATGTGCCTTGAACATCCACTGTCAAGGTACCATAGATTATTTTCTTTCAATGCGACCTGTAAGATGAGTTATATACAGTTCTTAGGTACCCAAGCTAAGTTAGGTCCTTTACAGTTAGTTACTCTAAACACCAGATCCTTTCTTATCGAAACTTGTCTATCTATATTTCTCTTATATTTTGGGTAACCGGGTCTAAGAGGAGTATGTGTCCTGTGTGGTCTACTAGATTTGGGCGGAGGTTTCATATTTGGTTTAGTTTGAGCAGGGGGTTTGTTTCTTTTGGGTTGAATACCCTTTTTTAGCATAATTAAATGTCATATCATAGAACCAACGAAAATCGTTATTCCTCTCTTCAACCTTGTCTGTCTCGTTAGACGAAATAACGTCCTCATCTAGAGGAATGTTCAAAGGTTTTACAAATTTAATCCTTGTGCCAAAATCTTTAGCATATTTGACACAACTTTCTCTGAGGTGACTTGTATGACCACAATAATTGCAAATCTTGTATTCAGGTAAATCGAGATACTTTCTCTTTACGAAATCTCGTTCAGAGGGAGTAGATTTTCACTTAGAGTGATCTCTATGTCCATAGCATTCATGTCCTAGTCCCATTTTCATATTGTTGTCTGATTGCTCGGTTATAAAATTTAGGACATTCGTGCTACATTCTCACTTATCGTGGACCTTTCTTTCATGAAGCAAGAGGCTTTTTAGCGAATCAATTTCCTCTAGAAAGGATGTATGATCAGTCTTGTTCATTTTATTGAAACTGTCACGAAAATCTAGAAAGCGTTTGTTCAACATGAATACTACTTCCTTGTGTTGTCTCTTGTTGTTGGATAAGAGATTTTCAGATTCTGAAACTCGTTTGTAAAGAATCAATTTCCTTCTTTTGATATGAGATACAACTATCTTTTGCTGTAACCTCGGATCTTAGAATATTATTGGCCTTCTTCAATTCTAATGTTATAGCTTCATTAGATATAACTTTGGCTTGAAGATTTTTAATGTTGAGTTTTAACTCAGAGATTATAGCTTCATTGGCTATAACTTTATACTCAAGAGTTATTTTTCTCAGTATTAACAGTTTCTAAATTTGCAGCTGTTTCAACTGTAAGTTTAGATTTCAGCTTTTTAGCTGTGGCCTTAAGAAGTTAATTCTCCTTAGCAATATCCATAATCTGTTCTTTCAAATCCTTCAACTCGAGACTTTGTTCGTGACACTTATCAAGAGTTTGCTCAAAATACTTTATCAAAGAACTTTTGGACAACTTTTTAACTTGCTTCTTAAGTTGAATAAAACAAACCTCTTCATCTTCGTCGTCAGAGTCTGATTCTCCCAATTGAAAAATGTTGCTTAGGCATAGGTAGAAACTTCTTCGTCTTCAGAGTCCTCGTCATCTTCTGTATCAAGATCCCTCTGGCATGATGCCATCATGACGCTTTTGAACTCATTCTTGGTCTTTTCCCTTTTGGTTTTATCCTTGATCTTTTTCCAGGTAGTCATGCCATTCTGCAATAGACTCATGGCTTTGGAATTTTTCTCAACAATCTTGTAATCCGCCTCAATATAGTCATCCTTTTTCTTTTCGTATGTATTCCCTTCAGCAGACGCAACCAAAAATTTCTTTGGTCCGTTCTGTATAATCCTCCAGTACTCTCAGTCATTTTCTTTTATGTAGTGTGTCATCATATTCTTCTAAAGATTGTAATTTTTCCCATCAAAGATGGGACATTTGAGATGTTTGGATTCCATGTTACACAAAAAGCAAAAATAAGAACAATAGATGGATCAGGCTCTATGCGGTAAAGCAGTCAAGAGCACCAGGCTCTGATACCAATAGAAGAGTATATTAATCCAAGATATTCAAGAAAGGGGGGGAGGGGGGTGAATTGAATATACAATTTTTTTCTCGAAAAAGTCGTGTAATATACAATGAAGCATGTCTCGTATTTATAGTCAGGCGCACGATCTAGGGTTAGAATAAAACCCTAGATACCGTGAATAGGGATAATAAGGAAATAGATATTATTTCTTATTATTATTATTTAGATAATCTTTTAAAGAGGGATATAGAATAAGCATAAAGATTTAATATATCTTTATCAAATATTCCTTTGATATCCTTCCTTAAACCCTAAGTTATGATAAGATATAAAGTAATAAATATCCTATTATAAGATCTAACCAAATATTGCAAAGATACAAGTTAATATAGAATTATTCTAAAGATAATATCTATATCTCATATCTTATAAGTTCACGAAACCAAACGGCTCATATGCTTGTTGGTATGTTTGTGAAAACCCTAGCAAAAAATAGGTTAGGTCAATTAGGGTTTTGATTATGAAAGTTTACAAACCCTAATTAGTAATGAGGAAACGACTCATAAGTTGTTCCTCTATTCTTACTAATTATTCGAGTAACCCTTGCTTCATATTCAAACATAGATTCATGTATATCTCCACAATAAACATATTTTAATGCTACATTGAAGGATAAGACATTCAAAAACGATTTTATAAGAATACTTTAAAGAAAACCTTATTCGTGAGATTTAAAATGCTGACATCTCAAAGTTCTAGTAAAACACTTATAACTTTGAGTCTTTATACAAATAATGTTATAGCTGTGAGGTTATTACTTTACTCAATAAAGATTACCGTTTTGAATACCATTACTAGATGACAACCTACTATCACTAAATCTTCCTGGAGATCTTCAATGTAAGCTTCATTTCCACATCCAAGCTTAACATGTCTATTCTTGAGAATTCCTTGATCAAAGCTAGACTATTTGACCTTGACAAAACACTTGATCATAAATCTTGCTTGTCTTTGACGAAATCATAGTTCATGAATAATATTTAAATCATACTATAAAGACTAAGCACACGATTAAGAGCAACTGCATACTTGTCATCATCAAAAGTTAAGCATATAATAAGAATTAATGATCTAACACATGCCAACAAACTGTGTGTGCCAAGAGGCGCTTACAGGGATCTTCTAATCAAGAAGGTGCACTCAGGTCGCTTAAAGGGATATGTTTGCGTACAAAAGACACTAGACATACTGCAGGACCAGTTCTATTGGCCTAGAATGATATGAGATGTTCAAATTGTCCTCAGAAGGTGTTCAGTGTGCCAACCGGCCAAGAGTTCATTTCAAGCCGGCCCCTACACGCCACTACCAGTGGAAAACAAGCCCTGGGAGGATGTGAGCATGAATTTTATTGTCGCATTACCAAGAACCTAGAGAGGCAAGGATTCAATGATGGTGGTTGTTGACATATTCAGTAAGATGACTCACTTTATAGCATACAAGAAGACTCGGGATGCTGCTAGTGTTGTTGAGCTTTACCTTAAGGAGATTATTACGCTACATGGAGTGCCCAAAACCATAGTGTCTGATAGAGATACCAAGTTCATGAGATATTTTTGGAAGACTCAATGGAGGTTGTTAAAGACCAAGCTGTTGTTCAGTACTTCTCACCATCCTCAAACAGATGGCCAGACTGAGGTCACAAACAAAAATTTAGGGAGGTTACTAAGGTGCATTGTCAGCAAGTCACTGAAGGATTGGGATTTAAAACTGTCACAAGCTGAGTTTGCATTCAACAGGGCACCATCTGCTGCAAATGGTCGCAGTCCCGTTGAGATAGTCTATGGGATTAATCCACTCATGCCCTTAGGACTTTTCTATGTACCAAGATAAGTGGTGAATTTTGATGTTAATACCAGGGCTGAGCAGATGCTAAACTACATGAATCGGTCAAGAAACAAATTGAGAAGGCTAATGAGAGGTAAAGGAAACAATCCAAGGTCCCTAGGAAAAGAAAAAAAAAATTGTGGCCCCTTTGAATTTGTTGACAAAATTGGTGAAATGCATATAAGGTTGACCTTCCTAGTGACTATGGGGTGCATGGTACCTTTAATGTTGGAGACCTTAGCCCATATTTGGAATCAGAAGGTGAAGAGGCCACAGTCTTGTGGAGAAGCCAAGTTCAACTAGGAGAGGCTTCAGTAGGAGGGGAGGGCCAACCCAGTTCAGATCAGGAGCCAAGCAACAGTCACACTGACCATAGCCTGACAACAGCCACTGCAGAGCCCTCTTTGGAGGCCAACAAGTACCAGTACAAGCCAATCCACCAGCTGCCACCAAGGCTATCTAAAAGAACACTCAACTAAGCCCAGAATAGTCCTAAGGATCCTGGGCCAATTTACATTGCAATTCACAAAAAAAATCAAATTTAAACTAGTTGCAGAAGAAGACAGAAAACATAAAGCATAAAGTAGATTGCCATTTTTGGTTAAGCAAGACAGGGATAAGTTATAAAGCTCTTTTCCTTGTCCCACCACTCATTAAGATACCACTTAGAGCCAAGTCAACACCTGAATTAATGCAGCTCGTCCTTATACTCCAAGCCAAAGAGAACCAACTACCAATGCGGCAGCATGTCACTATCACCTGCAATTACTTTTGTTTTGTTTCAATTTGCATCAGTTTATTTTTCAACTGTTTGTAAGATAATTTAAGACCTTTGTTTATATCCGAAGAGCTAATCATCGCCTTTAGATGAGAATTCTAGGGTTGTTTTGTACTGAAACATCAAGAAGAGGCTTATATAAGGACCTTTACCTCAACTGCATTGAGGCAGCTGATAATTGAATGAAAACCTGAGATTTATCTCAAACCAACATTTCTTTAACTTGTGCTTAGTCTGTAGTTAAAAGTAAGGTCTGATAATATTTTGTGATTAGACTGTAGGTGTTGATCAAAGTCTGTTAGTAAAGCTCAATCAATCCTCTGTTGTGACTGTGGGTTGTTTGTTCTTTGCTGTTGATTTAAGTTGGAATTTATATGTGTTAGGCTGTGATAAATTTCAGTTTAAGTCATCTAACTTGTTAGCTTGTTTCCCTGTGAACATTCTGTGGGATTTGAGTTGATAATTATATCCTTTTTTCAGTGAAAAATTATTCCACTTGTGATAAAGAATTTTATGCACTTGTCAGGGCTCTTCACATTGGAATCACTACCTAAAACCCAAGCATTTTATGTTACATTCTTACCATGAGGCCTTGAAATACATAAGTGGCCAACACAAAATGAACCACATGCATGCTAAGTGGGTTCAGTTCTTGTAGTAATTCACTTTCTCAAGTAAATACAAAGAGGGAAGATTGAATGTTGTTGCAGATGCACTTTCAAGGAGGCATTCTTTACTGAAAGTCATGGAGCAAAGAGTTATCGACATTAAATTCATGAAAGAGTTGTAAAAAGGTGATCCAGATTTCCCTTATGAGTGGATAACCCAGACTTAAGGGAGCAGGGTTCAGGGAAACAGGTATGTGCTACAGAAGGGATTCCTATTCCATGGCAACAAACTGTGTGTGCCAAGACGCTCTTACATGGATCTGTTGATGAAGGAGGTGCACTCAGGTGGCTTACGGGGATATTTTGGGGTCCAAAAGACACTAGACATACTGCAGGACCAGTTCTATTGGCCTAGAATGATGGGGAGATGTTCAAATTGTCCTTAAAAGGTGTTCAGTGTGCCAACATGCCAATAGTTCATTCCAAGCTGGCCCTTACTCCCCACTACCAGTGCCAAACAAGCCCTAGGAGAATGTTGACAGATTCAGCAAGATGACTCACTATATAGCATGCAAGAAGACTGGGCATGCTCCTAGTGTTTCCGAGCTTTACCTTACGGAGATTGTGAGGCTACATGGAGTGCCCAGAACCATTGTGTCTGTTAGAGATACCAATTTCATGTGCTATTTTTGGAAGACTCTATGGAGGCTGTTAAAGACCAAGCTGTTGTTCAGTACTTCTCAACATCCTCAAACAGATGGCCAAACTGAGGTCACAAACAAAACTTTGGGGAGGATACTGAGTTGCTTTGTCAAGAAGTCAGTGAAGGATTGGGATTTAAAACTGTCACAAGTGAGTTTGCATTCAATAGGGCACCATCTACTGCAACTGGTCACAGTCCCTTTGAGATCGTCTGTGAGATTAATCCACCCATGCCCCTAGAACTGTCCTATGTACCAAAAGAAGAGGTTAATTTTTATGCTAAGACCAGGGATGAGCAGATGCTGAAACTACATGAATCAATCAAGAAACAAATTGTGAAGGCTAATGAGATATACAGGAAACAATTCAAGGTCCCTAGGAAAAGAAAGGAATTTGTGGCAGGGGACTTTGTAACACCCCCATTTATTCAAGAGCCTGTACTAGGACTTCTCGGATAATTAAGAGTGTTACTATACCGGAATTACCGAGGTAGTAGATAATCAAAGATAAACAAACCAAAGTACTTTAATTAAATCATAAAGTTGGTTACAACATAAGTTCTCATAGAACTAAAAACAGCGGAAATAAAATTACAACTGAAGACTTCTAATTATGTGATCTAGTTCTAAGTCGGTCTTCCAAGTCCTCACGCCATCCCATGCTATAAGTGGATCTGTGAGTTTCATGTCAATCTCCTCCCCATTACGGATCATCACTGGTGTTTACGAATACAATATCAACCTCGCGGTTGAGTAGGATAATCAAATAACAAGTAAATATGCAAAATGTATGAATATGCAATTGCCATGGCCTTTCTACTGAGCTCATCAACCCGAAACTCCCATCCTCCAATCCCTGGCCGGGTCTGCCTCGATCACATCGAGAAACCAGCATTGTGTTGAGGTTATCCGGAGACACCTATGAAGAACGAGCCCGGGCCTTTAATCACAGATACCATACTGACATCCGAAGGGATATCAAACTGGCATCCGAAGGGATATCCAAACCGATATCCAAACCTAAAATGCATATGCAATGAATGAAGTACCATATCATAACTCAATCCATATCCAAAATGATAACAAATGCATATGCCAGACTCATGAATACAATATTTCAACATGCCATAAACTCACATCATAAATCATCCAATGAAACATAGCATCCAAATGGAATACCAAGCAGAATAACAGATTGAATTATCCTACCTCGTAAAGCAAGTCTTGACAATAAAAGAAGTACAAGCTCAGAAATATTTCACTACAAATCCGTCACCAAAAACAATAATATTATTATTACTATATTATCCGTATTCTTAAAGTCCGTAAAGCGTGTCATTACAAATCCCGTCTCCTCAAGATATATTAATTATATCCTTTATAATTAATTTACCTTCTACTTATAACAATTATAAATTCCATAATTATTATTTACGAAATATAGGATTATATTTAATACGACTTATACTATAACAATTACAAACTACGAGATATAATTACAATTTAAACGAATACAATTAATTAAACGAATTCAAACCCATCAACGGACTACCCATTAGACGAACCTCACACACACACCCTTAAACAACCCAACAACCACCACTATGTCCCTGACAGCCACCGATCCCACTGCGTGGCTGCCTCCCTTGCACCATGGTGGACCCCTCCTGATACCCCTAGCATCCTCGACTCCAACCACCGAAAACAACGACCACCAGTTCAGACTCCACCTTGCACACTCACCCTCTTTGACCCGTAAAAATAAACCTCAACCCCACTGTCAACGCTGCCCCCCTACCACCACTGGCCACCACCACCGGCACATGGGGTTCTAGTGACAGCCTCGCCACTGCCTCGACACTACACCACCACCACTCTTGGCCTCACCAAAACCAGACAAACACCACCAACAACCCAGAACCCGACACCAAAACTGACCCATATCTCCATAACCACCTAACACCACCACTTCTGGACACCACCCTAGTCACCACTGACCCATAGTGTTTCCAGGGGTGGTCCTCCTCGATATCAAACATCTTATATGGCTCGCCAATCCCACTTAACTCAACCTATACTCACCACTTTCACGCTCTGTTTTCATAACCTCTCTCCTACTACCTGTTTCTCTGGCCACCGCCACCTGACACAGCCTCTCACCACAACCCGACCACCACTGTGGTCGACTCAAGCCCAAACACCAACCCTAAACACCCCAGGTCAGTCGACTCAATGCTTGGTTCCAGAAACACGATTCCTTCCCCTACTCAACCCAGAAATGACGGTGCTGCACAACTCATCGAAAACCACCCTAGCCACCACCACAGACACCCCTTATGGTAAAAGAAGGTCTGGTCAAGGTCTCTAGTGTCCCTACTAACCCAGCCCCTGAGCACGGTCTATGGGTGGCTAGTTACTCTAGGTCGAAGGTCATAAAAGAAGGAATGCATAAAAGAGAAGGCTATTTGTGTTCCATCTTTTAGTCAAGGAAACGGTGGATGCTAGGGCTCCGGCAGCCTCCACTGGGTGTGTGTGCACGGTGGCAAAGTTGGTGTGGTAAGTGGGAAGGATTTGGGTAGGTGAAAGAATGAAAGGATAGGGGGTTGGTGAGGGATGAAATACACGGTCTAAAGGAGGCATAAGAAGGCATGGTAGGTGAGTTACATGGTTCATTGAATCACTTTATTACAAGGTGCATCGTCTTTAGTTCGTTAATGAAAATGAGGTGCATCGTAACTAAATACACGCATACAACGAGGATAATTTAATTGGGTAATTATCGTAAACATAATTTATCGATTATCGTTTCGCTAAATATCGTTCCAAATATTAAATTACGAAAGTAATTAATTTATTATGACCAGTATTATTATTTAATCGCAACATGTTATATATATATATATATATATATATATATATATATATATCTAAGTACGCGTTATTTAGTTACTAAAAGACGGGCTATTACAGACCATGAGAAAGGAAAGGTTTCCAGCAAGAAGAAAGAATAAATTGATGCCAAGATTTGATGGTCCCTTTGAAATTGTTGAAAAAATTGGTCCAATTGCATATAAGGTTGACTTGCATGGTGGCTATGGGGGTGCATGGTACCTTTAATGTGGGAGATCTTAGCCCATATTATGAATTAGAAGATAAAGAGGCCACAGGTTTGAGGACAAGCCTAGTTCAACTAGGGGAGGCTGCAATAGGAGCTGAGGGCCAAGCCATCTCAGATCAGGAGCCAAACAACAATCACAATGACCATAGCCTGACAACAACCACTGCAGGGCCCTCTTTTAAGCCAACAAGTACCAGTATAAGCCAAACCACCAGCTATCACCATGGCCATCTGAAAGACTACTCAACTAAGCCAAGAACAGTCCTAAGAAGCCATGGCCAATTTATATTGCAATTCACAGAAAATGAAATTGAAACTAGTTGCAGAAGAACACAGAAAGTATAAAGCATAAAGTAGATTGAGCTTTTTGGTTAAGCAAGAGGGATCTAAGTTATAAAGTTCTTTTGCCTTATCCGGCCACTCTTTCAGATACAACCTAGAGCCAAGTCAAGGCCTGAATTAAGGCAGGCCGTCCTTATGCTCTAAGCCAAAGAGAACCAGCTACCAATACAACAGCTTGTCACTATCACCTGCAATTACCTTTGCTTTCTTTAAATTTCCATCAGTTTATTTCCCATATGTTTGTAAGATAATTTAAGACCTTTGTTTGTATCCTAAGAAGTAATCCTAGCCCTTAGATGAGAATTCTAGGGTTATTTTTTACTGAAACATCAAGAAGAGGACTATATAAGGACCTCTACCTCAACTGCATTGAGGCAGCTGATCATTGAATGAAAACCTGAGATTTCTTTCAAAACAAAATCTCTTTAACTTTTGCTTAGTCCGTAGTTAAGAGTCAGGTCTGATAACATCTTGTGATTAGATTATAGGTGTTGATAAAAGTCTGTTAGTAAAGCTCAATCAATCTTGTGTTGTGACTGTGGGTTATTTGTTCTTTGCTGTTCATTTAAGTTGGAACTTATCTGTGCTTGGCTGTGATAAATTTCAGTTTAAGTTAGCTAAATTGTTAGCTTGCTTGCCTCTGAACATTCTGTGGGATTTGAGTTGATAATTATATCCTTTGTTCAGTCATCCTTCATCAAAATCAGGGTCACCCTCAACCTATAAGAACCCTTTTGTCAGGCTAAGTTCAGTGACTT